>JAVTVY010018810.1:0-77166 GCA_036873755.1 Hanleya hanleyi | reverse complement strand
GCCTGATTCAGAGAATCTTCGAGTTAACCACATTACAAGTGCTGTGACAACAACAATAACAACTCTCAGGTAAGCCGGTATAGGAAATTATAGATATTATAGTTTGATGATCGAAATTAAAGGAACACTTATCATATTGCTATCGGATAATACAGCTCAATTACGAGTGCATCACATATAAGCAAAAACAACCTACCAAGTTACAAAATCCAAGAGCGAACCGGAGACAAGTAAACGATAGGTAATTTGGAACGAAGGCCAATGCTAGAAAGATAACGGAAGCGGCACTTCCCGAGAGCAGGAGGAGTGGTTTCCGACCAAATCTGTCAGCTAAATGTGAAACGACATTGGCTCCCACGACCATTCCCACTATGTAACAAGTCTGAGCGAGTTCTGCCAGATAGTCATAGTCGCATATCAGGTCCCACTGAAAGACAAAAAACATGGTAATGTGATTAATATGAAGATTCCATATGCTGTATGGCATTGCTTACATCTTGCCTATTCATAGCTCGAGCTGCCTCTAACATTTCAACCAGACTACTGTTAATATCTCAAAGATTGCCTGGGTTAGGGTTAGAGAAATTCCCCGAAAAAGCGAATTTTCGACAATCTCGAAGCTGCGTGAGCAGTCTTGTGTCGGTAAAACTTCGTTAGAATCATTCGGCTGTTCTACTTAACTTCACCTCACATTATTAATCAATGAATAAATTTCCTTCATGGTCAGTCACAATTTGACAAGATCGGTGTCATTCTAAGCCTGTTATGGACTATTCTATTTCATTTATCAAAATGAATGTCCTGTTCTTCGATTGTGACTAATTGCAGTGAACAACCCCAGAATATTCGTGTCAAGCACAAAGCTGCCCTGTAAGGCACATCGCGCGCATGTGTGCTTGTGAAAGTTCGCGTCATAAGCTAACATTAGCAAGGTCAAAGCAGTTTTCTTCCGTGTCATTTAAAACAATAACTGGGACCAGTTGTGATTTCATTAGCAAAAAAGAAAAAAAAATCGCTCGTAACAGGAAAGAAGCCTATCCAGTCATAATTGGGCTGACCATGGAGGGAAATTATTCATTAATGAATATATGTGATGTAAGTGCAGTAGAACGACAGAAATTTTTTTTTATATAAGAAATTTATTTTTCCACAAATAAATCATATAGGTGAATACAAGACAATTGAACTTAAAAAAAAATTGGGCACACACAAAAATACCAAAAAAAAGAATATATATAAACGAATACAAAGAAGAATAATCCTTTTTCTATGGTCCATCAGTTTCAAATTCAAATTCTGGGTAACGCTATTACTTAGGGTACAGTTATATTGTCACGTGCTAATCTGGAAAAATCTTTCCAACGATTTTCAAACCTTTGATATTCACAATTCTTCCGAAAAATAAAATTTTCGGTATTATACAAAAATTCTATCTGCTTTTTACATGCATTGATATTGGGACGTTGTTTTCGTCTTTTAGACTGATATATATACCACTTTATAACAATAAGTATTGTATTAAATATATAATCAGTTTCTCCCACTCCAAGTAGCAGCACTCTTTCAGACAAATAGAGATAAATATTAACTGATCGAAACCATTCACTAACGTCATTCAAAAAGGCTGCTACCACCGGACAATGCCAAAATATATGAAGTAAATCCTCGATAACTTCCTGGCAAAATCACAGGTGGGAGAATTTACAATACCTATGTTATACAAGAATGTATTGGTGGCCAATATTTTATGCACTAGACGGAATTGGTACCATCTAAGCTTAGTGTCGAGTGTGCAATTGAATGGTCTCGAGTAAACTTTGTTCCACTTAATATCGAAAGTATCTAAATACTTTTCCCATTTTACCTGTGATACTGGTGTCACAGATTTCATTCCTACATATATCTTGTAAAAATCCTGGCAACCCTTTTGACTTTTCAGCAATAAATAAATTTGATCTGGAATACATAGATAAGCACACCTTTGGGTATTTTTACAAATATTCCCCATATAACACTTAACAGCTTGGACGACTCCATGATATTGCAAATAGTTTGTTTCTATACCATGAATATTCCTGAATTCCTGCAGCGTCATGAAACCACCCTCACATGTTACAATTTTTAAGAAATATACCCTTCCAACTGTTGTTCGAAATATATCTCCGAATCCATGTTATTTTCATAGAATACATAAATGACCTAAATCTACCATCTTAACACCTCCTTGTTCATAACTTTGATACATTTGTGCTCTTTTAATTTTGTCAATATTAACACCCCATATAAACCTAAAAACTACTTTTTTAATATCATCAATCACAGAAAACGGAGGGTTGGGTAGACATGCAAAAAGTAAATTTAGCTTGGGCAGTGCCAAGGTCTTCACTACTGTAACTCGACCTAATGAGGTAAGTGAGCGTTTGCTCCAGTGACTTAACAATTCTTTAATATCTTTTAACTTATCTTTGTAGTTTCTAATAATCATATCTTTCGGATTAGGATAGAAAACAATACCCAATAGTTTGAATATCCCATCGTTCCATTTCAGATTGAACTCTGGACACAACTGTTCTGCTGAACCCCTTTTAGATCCAACCCATACAACATTTGTTTTATTAGCATTCAACCTCAGACCGGACAACCGCCCGAAAATACGAATGATGTCCAATGCTGCAGGGACCCCTCGGTTCCGTCGAGAATCAAGAAAGTATCGTCTGCAAACAAGTTTATTTTATATTCATTTTCTTTGATTTTTATGCCTTTTATCCTTTCATCATCACGAATCAAACACGCCAATATTTCCGCACATAATATAAAAATATATGGAGAAAGCGGGTCCCTGTGTCGGCATCCTATTTCTACTTGGAATCTACTGGATAGAAAGCCGCATTCAATGACAGTCGAACTTATATTGTTATAGAAGGTTTTAATCCACTGACATATAGAAGGTCCAAAATTGAAAAAATTTAACTGTAGAAGAACGACAGAATGATTTGTATAGAATCTTTTGCCGGGACAAGGACTCTCACGCAGCCTCGAGGTCGCTGATTTCTCTAGCCCTTACTTAGACAATCTGTCTAGGTCGAACTAATATTACTGCATTATGGACTGTGTATTGCCAGCCATGGAGGGGTACTCAATCATATGATTATGTAATTGTCTTTCTTACAATAACTCTAAAACATCGGCATTTCTCTTCAAATCCAGCAAAAGTAACCATACATTCTTTAGATTATACCCCCTGGCGATTGGCTAGCTGATTCATTATCTCCTGATGTTCAGTGATTCGTTCATCTAACCTTTCCCGACATATCTGCTTTGTTAGCGAAAGACAACTTCTCACTTTCTAGAGCTAATTTTTAATTTAATTAATTTAATTAGTGCTGATAGGTATCTACCTCCTCTACAAGTTATGTACGTCCGTGAAGTTACATATCAGTTCACAGTTCACAATTCAGGCGGTGAGTGAGGGGCCAGTCATTATTTGGAGCCAGAATAGTATAAATTCTGAACTATGACGGATAGGGCCTTCATATTTGGAGGCATACAACACTCGTCAAGCTGATGTTTTATGTAATTAGTTTCCAATTCTGCTGCCAGGGGGCGCTGCTGTGAATAGGCGATTGTTTGACATTACCGGTATATAGGCAGGTCTGTATAGTAATCGCTTTGTTATGACTAGAGATAAAGTTCATATCGCCATTACAAATCTAGGGTAACTGGGCATGCGCAAAAGGCGAGGTTACGAAAGGTCACTTGTACCAACTGCCGCCTTCTACCCAGGTTAAAAGTGAGTCATATCTCGGGAAAAGTACTTTCTCTATGAAACTAAATCTTATTCTGGGTAACTACATATCTGGAACCGTTCTTTCAACTGTTTTCCAACACTCTCTCCAGTGCTAAAAACTTCGGATTTGGAACAAGCAGGAAGTTCGCGAAAAGCTGCGCAGATGCATAAAATTGAAATGGCGATTGAGTCTATTGTCTTCCTACTTTTGGTTCGGAATTACTGGACTGCAAATACCCATACATCTAGGCCTAACTGCCCATACAAGTAGGCCTATAACCCATAATACTAGGCATAATGTTCATAATAGTAGGCCTAATGCTCACTCGAATTTGTAGATTATATTTTATTAAGTGACCCACCTCGCTGACAACGGACACGTGTTTGCCTCCCTCGTACTCAAATCCGTACAGACAGGAAATACTTTCGTTGGAAGTGGTATTCGTCAGGGAACATTCGTCGTCGAAACCCTGCTCTTCCCTGGAACCATTGCCGGACCATAGCGGATTGGCACACCGGAATGGTGGTTGATACCCTGAGGAAGTAAATACATGCGATAGGCTTCTCTAGTTCCAGTTACTTGAAAAGTAACGTTTGTATCGTTCAGGTCTGCAGAACTTAATTTTTGGTCTACGTTATCCCTCTTTTCGGGACGAGTTTAGTTATTTAGTTTCTTAACTTTGCAATGACCAAAGAGATTGCACAATAACTAGCACCAGGGCTAAATCTTTTTACATCGATTTGATTGTCATGGGCGATAACCTGAGCCACCTCCATTTGTCTCCCCTGGTTTGACCACTTTGATCCATTATGTTATTAAGCTTCTATATTTGAGGCATGTAATACAATGCTCATCATAAAATATTTTAGAATATGGAATACACTCCATTACAGATATGACATTCGGTAGGCAATGTTCGTCTTTGAAAAAGGTTCTCATCCATAATCGAGTAACCTTATTCATTATTAACTATTGGTAGAAAAATCCCCAAATCCAAGAAAATATAAATGAAGACCAGCTCGTTTCTTCCAGGAGAGCAGCGGACTACAATTTATAATAATGCCTGCAATATAAGACCAAAACTTATACAGGATATTTTCGTCCAGCATCTACACTAAAATTGTGTTGACTAAAAAAAACACTAAACCGTGATGACTAACATTGCATGCCTGCCTCAGTTAAGCAAAAGTAACATTAAACAGACTTGTGTATAATGAACACGTACTGGTATTATATCAGAATGACGTAGACCAGAGAGACATGTACATATAGATGTAGCCTGTATTCATTTCAGATGATATGAAACGTTAGCCTGTTTAACAGTTCCATCAAATATTTGCGATTTAAACCCTAGGGTAATGAAACGTTGGACGGTTTTGTCGCGGAACAGACGAGACTGCAGGTGCAGGAAGATGATTGGCCAATTGACTGGCATCCGCAAACAAACTTGTGCATGAGTCTTGACCAATTGGTTGGTCTATAACAATCGCATACGTTTTCAATTGGAATATTTACTTTCTCATTCGAAAATCATTTACTGATTGATTTAAAATATAATGACTGGTGCACTAATTAATGTCAGTATGCCTTAAAATCGAAGAATGCCTTGCTACGGTTGGGAATTTGGCGTCAGTGATGTGGCTGATATACAGATCGAATGCCATTAAATTAATCCAGCCCCCCTCCCCGATCCCCTGAGGCGCCATATATGATGATCGGCATAGAACTTCATCCGTTGCGCGTCATAGCCCCTTTTCAAAACCATTTCTTCGTTAGCTACCCTTTCTTTACCGCATCAATATCATGACAAAGTTTCATTATTACACGGCTAAAACTGTGGCCGAACTGACCAACAATCAACCCTATCTTTCCTGGGGAGCCATTATGTCCTCCCAAACTTTCTCCCCTATCTCCGGAACGACAAAAAAATGAAAGCTGACCCTCCGCGACTTTTTAGTTTATCATATTGGGGTCAGTTTGAGTCTATTTGCATAACACATTGAGTAGAAGATCATGGGTAAATTCAAGATGGCGACCATATGGGGTACCAGAAAAGTGGTATTTTTGTCATTTTTCTTCAAAATTCCTGTTCTTTTTCGAGCAAAATTGGTCTATTATTTACTAATTTATCATGCAGTTTTTGCAAAGAAAATACGTCTATAACTACGAAGCTGTGCATTTGAAAACCCCTCGGCTCTGGGCGCCAGCCATTCAGTATGTATTCAATTTGAACAATAATAATTTGAAGACGCCAGGAACACCAAGCAGTCAAGTGACAAATTTAGAAATTATCAAATATTTTGCCATTAGAAATGGCCCCTAACGTTTCCGTCCAATCAGACAAGCCGGCAGTCATTACTTGTCTCTTGATGTATCGATGATGTATACCAAGCTTCATACTGAACACTTGAACAGTTCAGAGGATATATAGAGTCATCAATGATTTAACATCAATTAAAAATGGCTGCCAAGGTTTCCACCCAATCAGAGAAAACGGTTCTGTCATTCATTTATAGTCTATTGATGTATTGATGATGTATACAAAGTCTTGCATCAAACACTTGAACAGTACCAGAGGTATACATTTTGCATAAATTAAAGAAGTTTTCCACCTAATAAGAGAAACTGGTTGTCATTAATGGTAAGTTTTTTGATGTATAGATGATATATAGTTTCATATGAAGCACTAAAATGGTATCAGATATAGATCTTTAATGATTTTGCATAAATTACAAAGTGGTCGCCAAGATTTCCGCCCAATCAGAGAAACCAGTTCTGTCATTCTTCGTAAGTCTCTTGATGCATCGATTATGTATGCCAAAATTTACATCGAGCACTTGAACGGTATCAGAGATGGAGATCATTAATGATTTTGCATAAATTAAAGATGACCGCCTATCCTTTCCGTCACTCAGAGGAACTGATGTGGTTATTGATTGCAAGTCTCTTGATACATCGATGCTGTATACCAAGTTTCGTATAGAACATTTAAATGGTATCAAAGATATACATCATTAAAGATTATGCATAAATCAAAGATGGCCACCAAGGTTTCCACCCAATCAGGGAAACTGGTTTGGTCATCCCTTTAAAGTTTCTTGATGTATCGATGATCTATACCAAGTTTCACACTGAACCGCGAAATGGCTTCCGAGATAACCGAGATTAATGGTTTCACATAATGATCACCCGATCGGGTCCAGATTCAATAGGATTCTGGGTATCGAGCATATGGATGAGCACGGCAAGTTTGGTGTGCCTAGGGTAAGTCGTTCTAAAGATGTATTGGTAACGAGAAAGCTGTGACGGTGTCGCATAAATTAAAGATGACCGCCAAGTTTTCCACCCAATCTGATCCTGATTCAATGTGGTTCTTGGTCACGAGTATATGGATGTGCATTGCAAGTTTGGTGTGCCTAGGTTCAGTCGTTCCAAAGATATCTTGGTAACGAGAAAGCTGTGATGGACAGACGGACGGGCGAACAGACGGATGGACGTACATGACGACGACAATCTGACCGAAAAATCGACCCTAAAATGCCTGTTGTGAAGATGACGTCACTGTGACATCATGAAAGCATCCATCTTGGCCAGGGCAGGTTCCAAAAAGCCCAGCCCAGGTAGGGTTAACACAGAATCGGTGTTTTACTAGAGATATAGGACAACCGAATTTTGCCAGTTTCTGTTCCGGTTTCAATGAAATAATTTTTCTTCGAACAGTTTCACAAGAGATTTTTTTTTTAAATCAGGTAACTGTTTCGCTCTCAAATGAAATTGTTGGTCAACAGATATGCTAGTTTGTAACTTGATATCTTTTTCATTTTTCGTTTAATTATCGGAATCAGATATTTGAGATACGGGGACACCAATCATTGCGTAAGAATGATGTCATTCATTGATTTTCTTCTCCCGAAAGATCACTAACATAATATTATTTCATCAGAAGGGAGTCCGTTTCAGCAGGCGGTTTGAGCATCGAATAATTTGGCACTTACATTTTCGTTTGGCCCAGTGAAAACATTATAACGCCACTCTATGTAATGATGAATACCAAGTTCAAGAAGACGAAGAATGATTATCGCCAAGCCCTTTCCATGAATGCTACCGCAATGTTAATTTAACCTTGGGAAAAGTGGACTGATACTTGCTTTATTTACTCCATCTGTTACCCAAACACATCACTCCCATTAACCCACTAATCTCTTTCAGTCAGAGTGAATGTGGTCCATTATCTGAGAATGCACTAACCTTACCTCATAGTTCTGTGCGTTTGTAAGCATGAATGATAATATATGTAACCCTACTATTAATACATGTTCTAAATATGTGCATGGATATATATCCACACGAGGGAGGGAGTTAGTGGTGTTGGCGTGGTAAATTATGTTGCCGATGTACACAGTCCCGAAAAATGTCCACCTGTGGTGTTGTTCATTTATTCATATGAAGTTACAATTTATTGTGTATATGAATATTACACATGGAAGGATACTTCATCTCTGCACTATAGCCAACCATGGTATGTTTTATTCATGGAAGAAGAAATACATATATTGTGTGTAAACCAGTGGCGCTCACGAAAGGAAAGTGCATTCTCCCCATAAAGCAGAAATGAGTGAACACAGCAGGTGATGAAGAAACAGGAATGAGACTTTTTTCAGATATTTCTGTTGCACGTGTTTTCACAATTCTCAGAAAGAACGTCTTCAAGTGCAACAGAGATACCTGAATACAGCTGAACATGTGAAGTGTTTAAACCGTACGACGTCGGGCATTGCAGGTTAGTTTTCCTGGGTATTCTCGCATTTACCTGTTTTACCCCATGTTGAGGCCTTTACTCCATCAGACGTCCACGATGCTCATCCATTAACCCTATCTGACCTGGGCGATTTAAGGTGTACCGCAGCCTGTGGCGGCGGGGGGGGGGGGGAGTGCCCCCATATATATTTCAGGCTAGAGGGCTGAAACTGACCACACTATATCATTAGGTCAAGCTCTACAAGAAAATGTAAAAAATTCCACGATGGCCTCCATGATGACGTCACTGTAACGTCATTCTCAAAAAGAGCATTTTTGGACCATTTTTTTGTCAGAATTTTCTAATTTTTATTTTTGCTTTTTCTTCGCAAAACAAAAACTGAATGATAAATTAGTAAATAATAATCTGATATGAAATAAAATAGATTTTACCCACTTTTCCATACAAAAAAGCAAAACTTTTGAAGAAATATGACGAAAACATCCCTTTTCTGGTATCCCACATGGCCGCCATTTTGAATTTACCCATGATCCTCTGCTCGGGGGTCATGTAAATAGGCTCAAAATGACCCCAATATGATAATCTAAAATGTCACCAAGATTCAGCTCTCATATTTTTGTCGTTCCGGAGATAGGAGCAAAAACTGAACAGGCGGGAGGGGGGCGGGGGGTGGAAAGTGCCCCCCCCCCCCTCCCAGGCCAGGTAAGGTTAACTTCAGATGAGTTGTTTGAGTTGATCTGTCATCACAGCTTCCGAGCTAGCTTAACTAATTCCGCTTAAGCCGGTGCTAGGGGCCGTGTGGATACTTCATTGTCTCCACATGAACATCTGCAATAAATGCGCGGCTGAGATACCAAGGCTACATCCGAGTATCCACCGAATTCTCGTGTCTGAATGTTAGATGTCGATGAATGCTTTCCTATAGAGTCATATGGTTGCTTTTTAGTCACCAGATGTCGTCAAATTTTCCCACGTCTTGCATATCGCTTCAATTCATTCCTGTGTCCGTTTTCAAGCATTTCCACATTATGTAGAAAATGCACATTCTATATATGAGCGCCATTGGTATATACACATTATCTGTAGATTTTTGTCAATAAATAAAAGTTACAATGTATTGATATAGCACAGAGAGGGAATATTCAAATGCACAATAAATTTTATCTTCAGATGAATAAATTAACAAAACCACATGTTTTTTACTCACCCTGCATATTTTTGTATTTTAATGTAATGTAAGCTAATTATGTGTTATGTAGATGGCAGATATTTGTTTACAGTATTGTTTCACCTCACGTGGAATTGTAAGTGGCTTAGGTGTTAAGTAGAACCTATTGTCTGGAATGGGGACATGGTTGTCCATTATGTAACAGTTACTAGCTTGTATTGTTTCAGATTTGGAGGGAATTAACTCAGGGAATTACTATTGTTTCATTCGACTATTTTAGCTGTGCACTCTCTAATCTGATCACTTGCCATCTAACACTTCTTACTGCATAGCACAGGTTATATTCGTGATATCTGTGACCAGATTGACTGACATTTACAGACTGCATTTTGTTTCACAGAATTTCTAAAGATTCCTGGTCATTCTTCTGGAAGTGAACTGGATTACATGTAGTTTGGATACACCGCAGTGTCACCCACAGGGGTGTCCCATCCGAACTTATCCCGTCTTATCGTACTGAATAAAAAAAGCAACAAGGCCTGTGTTTGAACTTCAATCATTAATCCCTAAACCACGACCGGTTACAATATGGAGCCTCCAGTGAGGTCTGGTGCGATACAGAAGTACGTTGGATGAGGTATGTTGTGGTACAGAAGTACGTTGGATGAGGAGCCCATATCCAGTAATTCCACAGGAGTGATTACCGCCCAGTCAACCCGGATTTGAGAACTGTTTATCAGTGAATTGATTCTTGTGTTTACCTGCTACCCTGTGGATGTTTTCATCATTGACTCTGCAATCAGTGAGAACAAAATGGACTGATTGTATCTTGGGGGCAGTATCTCATGTGACATTCATCTCCATATACAAAAGACTGTGTTTCTGAACTGTTATTCGGTAATTCTTGTACACTGTAAGATTATTATGATCTTCCGTTTACATATCAACTCAAGTGAATTTACTCCATGAACTACACTATAATCTATCCGTTGATGGCTATGCCTATATCAACTCTAATATATACTGAAAAAATAATGTTCTGCATACATTTAGTCATTTAGTATTACCAACCAGAGTGTGAAACTGTTGAATGTGGTGTAGTGTGAGTTTTCTCCCTTTGCTCCCCAATGCTCATTTTCATTTAATTTTTTTGTAGTGTCAGATTTTTAGTATCAAGATATTTTTCATATTCATACTTTTGACATTTTGACAAATGGCTGATGCACTGGTGTTGTGACATAACACTGCATCCTTTCATCCACCAATTTGCCATTTCACACTTTTGTAGTGTATATTGTGGATAGATACTAGTTAAGTACATATCGTGGAAAAGCTAGTATTACTAATTACTATTTTGTGGGAATGATGTTATTATCAAAATCTTTTGTCATATAGCATACGTATATGGTTCCTATGCCATCTGCCTATCCCGTTATAATTAGTTGGTTACCTCCCCTTACCCTCTAGATTCCAGATCTACCCTCACTGTTTAAATGTATATGACATGTGAATGGTAGGTTGGTTATCCGTTTTCTTTTTCACAATTTCCGCTCCCGCATGTCCTGATCATCACATTCCTTGTGCAATATTGTTTCACAACATGGTATTTTGTCACAAACTATACCAGTGATTCTTTTACTATAGCCCCAATTGTTTTGCAGCATTCCAATCTAGATTTCTTTGTGCAACATTGTTATCTCCTCTGCAATATTGCTTGCCATATCGTTATGTATTCGCAGCCGTTCACTCACTGTTATTCTGTTTTGTGGACACATTCCTTCATCGGTGCATGTCGCGTTAAAACGTGGAGTTCTGTTACTTTGAATTTATCTGTTACCGGTACGTGTAAATATCGGCGCAGCTACCTGCCGTGGAGAGTATTCCTTTTGCGTGTACTTCACTGTACTGCTGCTTATCCAAGTATAATTAAGGAGATTTTGTCTATTGTTTAGTACTGACTTCGCGCTTGGATTCACATTGGAAAGGCAACCATTGATCTCAAGCCCGGAGACGTGAGGAATATGTTGAAAGTATTTGAAAAGATGGGTATGTCCTCAAAAGCAGACACCAGTGAAGATTTCAAGACATGGCTTCAAGGTATGGCTGAGCAGGAAGAGCTTCTTGTTAGGGTTAACCCTGGTGCAACTACTCCGACTCCACCTAACACTGCCCAGAGATCGCTTAAAGATCGCTTCCTTTGCCCTTCGTGAGTTGCATGACGATGTATGTCACCCAGGCAGGGATAGAACAATATCCTTGTTAAAGGATAGGTTCTATTGGCTTGATATGGCGATGGACGTAGCAACCCATCTGCAGAAATGTGAGAGATGTGTGCGCCGGAAGACACCCTCAACAGCCGAGCCCCTCTCATCAGCATCAGTATGTCGAGGCCCCTCGAACTTGTTTTTATGGATTGTTTAACTTTGGAACCATCGAAATTACAAGCCTCTAGTCCGTCATCCATAATTCAGCCGTCGTCCATTAGAGAATATCCGCGTCCATAATCCAAAGACATATTCCATATTCCATATAACAGTATTAGCACCAAATTCAAAAAGACAATCATAGTATACATAAACATAGGCTTGTTTCCTGCAAGAGAGAAGCGGTCAACAGTTTTCAATGATGCCGGCATCATGACATCATGATGTTCCAAAAATATCAAATCCGTATCGCTGATCAGTATTCTTAATCCATAATATTCGTTGTAAAGTCGTCATCTAAAGAATGATGTATCTCAGTCACGCTTTGATTGTGACTGTTCATATAAGTACCATGAGGATCTTGAAGTACATGGGTTCATACGGCCCCTAGCCCCGGGTTAAGCGGAATTAGACATAAGTTACGAAACGTAGCGCCATAGATCTTGCACGCTACGTTCGTATTTTGCTATCAGCATGCGATATGTATCGCCAAATTTGAGAAACTTTGAATGGAGGCGCTTGGTGGAATAGCCCTGTTTTATGAGTTTCTGAAGCAACGTTTTGTGACGTTGATTAAAATCGTCACATTTAACACAGGATCTAGCAAATACTACTAAGCGAGATATGTATACGCCATATGCAGGTCCCACTGGAATATTACTGTCCAGAAAAGGATAGTTTACGATGTCGAAATTGTAATCATCTCTTTTGTCATAAAGTCGACGATAGAGAATACCCGCTTCATTTTTATAGAGACATAGATCTAAATATGATGTGTCTGTAGGGCTGTCTGTAGTTCCTTCAAATCCAGTGAAGGTGGATATATATCCTTCACTGCGTCATTTATATAGCGATTATCCACAGCGAGAAGATCGTCTATATAGCGTTTGGTGAATGAGAAGGAATTTGGCTTTAAATGGATCGGTTTTTGAAAGCGCCTGCATATAGTCATATTCATAAGAGAACTGATACAGGTCAGCCAACAGGGGTGCACAATTAGTACCCATTGGAATACCTATATGCTGCTGATATATTTTGGTGCCAAATTTCATATAGATTTTTTTAATGAGAAATTCAAGCAACTCTATAAACAAAGAAACATCCCATGAATGATATCTCTTGTATGTAGTAGAGCTAAAGAATGCTTTATGGCTTCCGACATTAATATATCTACGATCAGTTTTCTTGAACACAGATACTGTTAACCCTACCTGGCCTGGGGGGGGAGGCGGAAAGTGCCCCCCCCCCACCTAGTGAACTTTTCTCTGCTGCTCCGAAACGACAAAACCGAACAGGCTGAAACTTGGTGACGTTTACGCTTATCTTATTGGGGTCATTTTGGGCCTATTTTCATATACCCCAGGTAGAGGATCATGGGTAAATTCAAAATGGCGGCCATGTGGTATCCGCGAAAGTCGTGTTTTCCAATCTTTTCGCTCCATTTCTGCACATTTTCCTTGCCTAAAAGGCCTTGAAAGTATATTATTTATGCAAAACTAATTATTCCCTATTTTATTAGATTTTTTTCCAGAGAAAAATCTGAAAAATGAAAATTTTGAAAAATCGACCCCAAAAAGGCCGAAAAATGGCTTCCGAGAAGATGACGTGACGTCATCATGGCGGCCATCTTGGATTTTTTTACATTTCCCGGTAGAGCTTGAACCCAAGATAATGTGTGGCAAGTTTCAGCGCTCTAGCCTTAGTGGTAGAGAAAATATATAGGGGAGGGGGGCACTTTCCGCCCCCCCCCCGGCTGCGATACACCCCAAATCGCCCAGGCCAGATAGGGTTAATGAACTTAGACGGTCAATAAGGTCCTGGTGAGGGATTATAGTATAGAGAGTCGAGAAATCCCATGTGGATACATGTCTGCACGGTATGTGACCTTTAGCATCAAGTTCTTCCGTAAGACATTTTGAGTTTTGTGGACGAGACGTGGGGAATACGCCCTTTCGGCAGAAGATGAGACCGAGGGGAGAAGGAACCCCAGAGGTTCAAACCGGTCGTAGTGTAGGGATTAATGATTGAAGTCCAAACACAGGCTATGGGGTGTGAGTCTTGTTGCATTTTTATTCAGTACGATAAGACGGGATACGCTCGGATGGGACACCCCTGTGGGTGACACTGGGGCGTATCCAAACTACATGTACGACCAGGAATCTTCAGATATTTTGTGAAACAAAATGCAGTCTGTAAATATCAGTCAATCTGGTCACAGATATCACGAATATAACCTGCGCTATGCAGTAAGAAGTGTTAGATGGCAAGTGATCAGATCAGAGAATGCACAGCTAAAATAGCCGAATAAAACAATAGCAATTCTCTGAATTAATTCCCTCCAAATCTGAAACAATACAAGACTCCCAAGCTATTAACTAAATAATGGACAACCATGTCCCCATTTCAGAAAATAGGTTCTACTTAACATCGGCCACATAATTTACCACTCACCAACACCACTAACTCCCTCGCTCAGGTTATATATATCCATAAACGTATTTAGAACACGTATTAGTAGTAGAGTTACATATATTATCATTCATGGTAGCCAAGGCCTTGTGCTTACAAACGCGCAGAACTATGAGGTAAGGTTAGTACATTCTCAGATACTGGACTACATTCACTCTGACTGAAAGAGGTTAGTGGGTTAACTGATGGAGTAAATAAAGCCGGTATCAGTCCCCGTTTTTCAAGGTTAAATTGTAGCGAACAGATGCGAGAGGAAGGCTGAAACATTAAATTAACAGAAATGTGCTTCCCAAGTAACGTTGCGGTAGCATTCATGGAAAGGTAATCATTCTGCTTCTTCCTGAACTTGGTATTCATCATTACATAGAGTGACATTGTAATGCAAATGGAAGTGCCAAATTATTCGATGCTCAAACCACCTGCTAAAACGGACTCACCTCTGATGAAATAATATTATGTTAGTGACCTCTGGGGAGAAGAAAATCAATGAATGACGTCACTCTTACGCAATGTGTGTCCCGGTATCTCAGATATCTTATTCCCTTAATTAAACAAAAAATGAAAAATATTCAAGTTATAACCAGCATAACTGTTGAACAACAATTTCATTTGACAGCGAAAAAATTGCCTGATTATTTTTAAATTCTCTTGTGAAATTTTCCGAACAAAATTTCATTCGAAACCGGAACAGAAAACTGTTCAATGGATGCGTGCACCAAATTTACAAAACTTGGTTGTCCTATATCTCTAGTAAAACACCCATCCCGCGTTAATTGTTGGTCAGTTACTGTCACATTTTCAGTCGTGTAATAAGGAAACTGCGTCATGATATTGGTGCGGTAACGAATGGGTAGCCAACGAAGGAATGATTTTGAAAGGAGATTATGACGGCCACCGAATGAGGTTTTATGCCATATATGGGGCCCCAGGAGATCGGGGAGGTTTGGGGGCTGGTTTAGTTCAACGGCTTTTGATATGTATATCAGCAACACCACTGACCAAGTCCCCAACCGTAGCAAGGCATTCTTCGATTTTAAGGCATACTGACATTAATTGGTGTACCGGTCAACGTCCACCAGTCATTATATTTTAAATCAACCAGAAAATGATTTTCGAGTTAGGAAATAAATATTCCAATTGAAAACGTACGCGATTGTTATTTATTGGAGCGATATGCAAGAGGTGCCAATAGCCAAACCAATTAGACCAACCAATTGGTCAATACTGATGCACGAGTTTGTTCGCGGCAGCCAGTCAATTGACCAATCATCCTCCTTCACCTCCAGCCTCGTCTGTTCCGCCACAAAACCGTCCAACGTTTCATTACTCTGAGGGTCAAATCGTAACAACTTGATGGAACTGTCAAACAGGCCAACTTTTCATATCATCTGAAATGAAAACACTACGTTCGCTACATCTATATGTGCATGTCTCTTTGGTCTACGTCATTCTGAAATAATATCAGTACGTGCTCATTATACACCAAATTTTGAACACTTATTCATCAAGGGCTAAGTCAGACCCCTATCGAAAGTGGCTCCCCTCGGCCCAAATTTTACAGAGTTTTGTCCCTTTACGGATATATTAATTTCTATTTCTGTCCTATATGCTTGAATATAACCAACTATATCTGGAGAACTGTATTCGATACAGCTACTACATTTTGGAAGCATTTATATTGTTGTATTCTAGAAGCCAACAAAAAGGCCTCGGCCTTTATTTTACAGGGTTATGCCCCTTTTCGAGTGCATTTATCTCTGATTTTGTGATATATGTTTGAATGTACCCAGTTATATATAATTAACTATGTTTGGTACAGCTACCAAATTGTGAGGAAACTTTTTTATCCAGTTGTAGTCTAGGTGCCTACAACAAAAATTAGTTGTCTCGGCCCATATTTCATGGAGTTATGCCCCTTTTGGATGTAATAACCTCTGATTTTGGGATCTGTAGTTGAATGTGCAAGTTATATCTGCAGATCCGTGTTCGGTACAGCTGCTTAATTTTGGAAACTTGTTTATCTAGTTGTATTCTAGAAGCGTGCAAAAAAATCGTCTCTGCCCTTATTTTATGGAGTTTTCGGGTGTACTAATCTTGGATATGCTTGAATTTAACCAATTATATCTAAAGAACTGTGCTCAATACAGCTATTAAATTTATTTTTATTCAGTCGAGAATTTTCGTTGGCTTTCCCGATCATACCACGAATTCTTCGAGAGAATCTCGAGGGAAAAATATGAAAAAAACGATATCGTTTTCAAAATTCTCGATCGATTTTCTCGATATCTTTTTTCATTCGTCTTTTTTGACCCATCGAGAATCAATGGTCTTATTTTGATCGAGAGAATGTCGAGTAATTTTGATCGAGAAAGCTTCGAGAGAATATCGCAAAACCATCGAGAGGCGAATGAATACAATTACGTCTTTCACAGATTAACAGCTGTTACGCCGTTGTTAGTGAGGGGGGGGAGGCTACATAAAGTATATGCCCGTGTAAAATTGAGCTGCATCTGCCGCTTTAAGAATATAATGCTAACGTAAGGGACTGCATTGGATTGTCACATTTTCATAAGCTTTATTTTATTATAGTTAATAAATGTAATCCGGCGATTATCAGACCCGTTGAACATCTGACAATCCAAACGATCCATCTTCGGTCTTGACCATTCACAGTGAAATATGGAATATCGTCGGCATTATATTTTGTTTTCATCTATCTGTTCTATCTATAATAACGTACATACACATTGGTAATACACTTCTATGAATGTATTTGTCATGGGTCTAACAGTGGGGCCGAGCACATGCTTGAGATATTTAGTTTTGCATAGAACCAGAACAGCTTTTCCTTAGTCTACAGGTTCATGTCAGCAATGTAACATGCTAGGCAGGGTACCAGGCTAGGCAAAGTCAAAAGCGGGATTACTTTCAATCGGGTTTTATTCGGTTTTTCTCCACTGAGAACAAATCTCGATGAATTATCGACTGATTCGCGATATCGTTTTTCTTTCGAGGAAAAATTCTCGAGTGAAAACCGATCAATAAATCGAAAGAAAACCGATCATTCGGTTTTTGTGAAAACAATTCTCTCTCAGCTTGTGAATTCACGATATCGAGAAAACATCACAGATTTCTCGACAAAAAAACGAACGATATTTGGAGACGCTTCCTTAGTTGCTCCTGGTTTGCCTTTTTTTTACCAGATCAGAAGTTCATTGAACTTGCATTTAATATGTCATAAGCCATGAAGCTTAAACGCTAAAGCCATATACATAGCTCTAATATTTGGTCCGTTTTAACATACATGTACGTGTGTATGTATTTAGTGAATGTTTAATTTAAATCAACACATCGGCCTGACACTCATATCATAACATAGTAGATATTGGATAGGTTTAATTTCCACGGGCTTGCATTGAATCCTGTGAGATCATAATGTCATCGTCGACTTTATGACAAAAGAGAGGATCACAATTTCGACATCGTAATCTATCCCTTTCTGGAAAGTAATATTCCAGTGGGTCTTGCATATGGCGTATACACATCTCGCCTAGTAGCATTTGCTAGATCCTGTGTTAAATGTGACGACTTTAATCAACGTCACAAAACATTGTTGCATAAACTTGTGAAACAGGGCTATACCACCAAGCGCCTCCACTCACAGTTTCTCAAATTTGGCGATACATATCGCATGCTGATAGCAAAATACGAGCGTAGGGTGCAAGATCTATGACGTTACGTTTCGTAATTTGTGTCTAATTCCGCTTAACACGGAGCTAGGGGCCGTTTGAACTCATGTACTTCAAGTTCTTCATGGTGCTCATATGAACAGTCACAATCAAAGCGTGACTGAGATACATCATTCGCTAGATGACAACTTTACAACTATTATTATGAACAATCAGGCCTATTTTTAACGTCACCAGGTCAAGATTTGTCAAGGCTGATGGGTTCCCAGACCATCTCCAGAGTTTAGCCCCGTTAATCACATTCGGGACGCATCGGGTCATGTTGTAGTTCAAGATGTGTACACCCGATGTATTTGATGCGAACGAAAGCTGCGATGTTTTAAAGATGCAAAATATTCCGCTTCTGGGTGCTGGAAAACCCTCGGGCGATCATGCCGTGACGTTTTATCAGGTCACCACGCAGGTCGAACTTTCAAGTTATCAAGGCTGAGGGGTTCCCAGAGATTTGCTCGGTATATGTTTAACGCCAGCATCCGTACTCCTAAATCCCACGAGTTTAGCCCCGTGAATCACTTTCGGGACGCACTGGGTCGTGTTGTACTTCAAATGGTGTACACCCAATGCATTTGATGCGAACGAAAGCTGCGATTGCTTCAAGATCCAAAATATTCAGCTTTAGCGGGGGGCTGGAATACAATCGTGGCAATCATGTTGTCATGTTTCAGCAGGTCACCATGCAGGTCGAACTTCAGACTGAGAGGTTCCCAGAGATTTGCGCGGTATATGTTTAACGCCAGCATCCGTACTCCTAAATCCCCACAGTTCAGCCCGTGAATCACTTTCGTGGCGCACTAGGTCGTACTGTACTTCAAGAGGTGTACACCCTATGTACGTGATGCGAACGAAAGCTGCGAAAGTTTAAAAATCCAAAATGTTTCGCTTTCGAGGCTGGAAAACCCTCGTGGCAATCATGCCATGACATTTGACAGCAAAGCGAGCAAAGATCGCATTGGGACAGTGACGTATAATAATTGTCCTTGTCCAGCAAACAGACGTGGAACTATATACGGTATGGTAATCATAGTCAGTTTAATAAAATGACTGTGCGCTCGATTTTCATGACGTGCTTTGGATTTTGCACAAGTAGCGCATTTGTGTCGGAGCATTTCTAGATTCTGGATTTCCGATTCATGTAGATTGTGGATAAATAGGTATTTCTTTGAAAATATACGTGTAGCCCGAACTACAATTTCACAGAATCTAATTCGTCAAAAACGCTTTTGTCTGACCAGGTTTGGAAATTTTCTCGGTCCATCAATCATTTTGAAGCAGACGAGGTATGGGGAGGATCAATCAAGACAGTAGCTAACTTGCTCAGATAATTAACTATTATTGATTGAAACAGCTGTCCAGATGTCATCCATTCACGGGTCTCTCAGTCGCTCATATATGCCAGTGATGTTCGAGTACAACCATTCGCCGATGTTCGGAAGTGATGCCCAGTGATAAAATATTACACCCGCTCTAGACTGAACGTAAACCCTGACGCTGAAGGGTCTCCATCTTCGTTCTTGGAGCGATATATCACCAGTGATGTGATTTATGCAGTCTAAAAGAACAAGCCACAATATATATTAGGGTCAAGCTCTAGCGGGTAGTCCAAAAAAATACAATTGCAGGATAGCCGCTTTAAAGACTTCAGAGTTACGTTGTATTTTAAATATGACATTTTGATCGATTTTTCAGTCAGATTTCCCTTCTTTTTTTATTTGTGCCACGTTCTCCGAAGTAAACGGCTTAGTATATTAGGATCTGATGTGAAATAAAATAGTTCTTTCGCACTCTTCTCCATAGAAAAGCAAAAAATCTCAAAGAAAATGATAAAACACTATTCTAACTTCTGGTATCCCACATGGACGGACGCCATTTTGAATGAACACGTGATCGTTTTCTAGGAAGGGTCGTGTGCAAATAGGGATGAAATCATCTCAATACAATACGCTATAAAACCCCGCAGTGTCAGCTCGTAATGTTTTGTTGTTTCGGGGATATAGTGTGGAAATTTTGGTAGGACGTGGGGACGTTATACCCTTCCATGATTGAGAGGGTTCAGAGTAATCCCTGTTAAGAATTGCCTTCTGTATGCTGGATTAGGTCGTGTCGTTTCAACGGATCAATACGACAACTTCAGTTATCATTTTGGTTAATATTTGAATGTAAATATACGACACGAGTTTTATGCTAATCAGTGATATAGTTGACCAAAACCTGAGCGGATTATTGTCCTGACAAATTTGCATAAATGGGATCACATGAGGGATTATGATGTACCAAACATGCATCTGTGTGAAATTATCATGTCATTTTTTTAATCTGAGGAGCAAGCAGTCTGTAATACATGTTCCTGCCTGCATGGTTATTGTTGGTTTATGTACATATCTGGCCATAGTGCCGTCACCTGGCTGAAGTTTCGGAGAAGTATGACTTAAAATCACCATTCTGCCGGTTCAATCTGCCGGTGACAGAAATCCTCCTGCTGTATTTGCGTAGTCATATATGATCATAGTGTCGAGACAAAACTGAAGTTTCAGATAAGGTATGACTTGGATGAAATATTGTAATTTGTCTTATCGAAAGCTTTAAAGACCCATTAAACCCCTCCAACCACCACCCAACCACCCACTCTTTTTTCGTAAATTTTATTTTAAGATAAAGATGGCGTGAACGCCAGTAAGGAAAGGATTTCCATTTCGTGCTTTCTTACATGAAGTATGGACCTGGTGGTCAGGTCATTGATCCGTGTGTCAATGTGTCTAACTTTAGGTGTCAACGTTCACGCTTATAGGTTATACACCACGAAGAGGGTCATTTCTCTGCCCGAGGATTACCCATGAGAGTAGAAAACCGGCAATAGTGAGTGGTTCATATTCATTCCGAGAGAGGAATGGCTAGTTTCATATTATTTTTATTTTCTTCTACGATATCCGACCTTCAGAATTATAGCACACAAAACGTTTTCAACATTTTCCTTTTTGGGAGCGGAGGATAACACTGTGATATTGACCTTTGACCGGATTGACCTTTGACAATTTCTTTACTTGGCATATCGTCTCTGATGTATCCACTCAAAGCAATAATTTGAATTTCGTGCCAAATATGTGATCTTGACCTTTGTCCGTTGACCTATGACCTCAAGTTTGTTTGAAATAGTACATTGTCTTCTCGATATAGTCACTCGCAAAAATTGCGATTTCAAAAATTTCATATTTTAGGCCAGTGATCTTGAACCAGGAGGAGTATGTGCACTCCATAGAACTTCGCCAGCTACAGCCGACGTTGTGCAAAAATGAAGCGTGTGCTCATTTACTGAAAAGCCAATCTATATGATAATTTCTCTCATTAGTGGCCAGAAAATATTGGGAATGATTTTTTACTGGGATGTGCCAGATCAATTTACTACATAAATAGTAAGAACAACATTTAGTGGTGTGCGAACAACAAAACGAGTTTATAGTTCACTGGTGGAAAGTTGGCGTTTGTGGATAATGTCAGTAAACCTAGGCTGTGGATCTGTCAGATAGGAGATATATCAAACGCCACCTTCGTGGTATATAATTTCGGAGCGGCGGCATAGGCTCTGTCGTAATTTCTACAAGTGATCGAACAGCATTGAAAGGACACTTTTTGTCTGTCTTTCCCTCTCTGTGTCGTACATGAAGGCTCTAACCACCCCCGGTATTCTCCCCACGGTTTACCAATGGAGTTGCGCTACATGCACGGCACTCACCCGTCAACAAAATCCCCATTGAGGTACAAGTCCCGGAGAATGTGGACGCTGTTAGCAGTAGGAACTGGATGATTTGCCATCTACCCACTTCCTCGAGGGTCTGGGTGAAATCTGATTGACCTGTCTTAGCCTCCATCTTCGGGGTTTTCCTGTTCGTGGTAATTTGTCCTGCTCATGAAAGCACTACCGAGTAGCCCAGCTACCTTGCTGTTTTCAACTCCAGATGGTGGACCCCATGTAGCAGTTTGAGACTGTTAGAGCGGTATAAGGGACTATAATGCGTAGAAGGAATTTAAACTTCATATCCTCGGTTGTCGAGTTACATCAGATAAATATAGAACAAACTGTCATATATATTTTGACACACTGGAGTCAAAGCTGTGACGTTGCCATACGCTCTGAAGCTTGTTATGTTGTCAGAAGCGGTAGGCTTCTACTCGTCTATGCAATTAAGAGTAATGAAAAGCGAAGAATAAATGACGAACCCCATGTCCGCTTGTAGCTATACTATAGTTTCACCACTTACTAGTAGTTTTGCAAGCTTTAATGTATATAGCGATGTAGATCACAATGTAATTCATATTTACGAATAACGATCATGCACGGATTGAATATTTTACAATTTTGAAACTACAGGAACGAAATAAAGTATACTACGTTCAGTAAATTTCAGGCTTTACATGTGGAAATACATTTGTTAGTCTTTAATCGTTTCAGTGCACTTGTACAGTACCAAAAAACTTCAAAGCACTCCCATTTGCGAGAGCTGTCCGATGAAGTATGAATCGTGAATGTACGCCCAGTGGTTCAGGAATGGGTGATGTATATCAGAGTGTGGGGTGAAATCATTAGATGACATTATTATTATTTTAAAAACACATAAGATTGAAATATACAGAAGAAATTTGATACACATTGTAGATACATTGGAAGTTTAAGGTACAAGCGTCAAGTCCGTCATTCATAATTCAGCCGTTCAACAGGTACAATAAAAGCGTACCTGAGATACAACACATATCACGAATCTTTAGATTCTTGGTATGTGCTTTAGAATAGGTTAACCAGAGGACTATTCTGTGAAGTCATGTGACGCAGTCAGTATGTCGGCACCTCTTCCCACTTCCCTTATATGTGTTGTAATCAAAGAATATCCGCGTCCATAATCCAAAGACCTATTCCATATCCATATAACAGAATTCGCACCAAATTCAAAAAGACAATCATAGTATACATAAACATAGGCTAGTTTCCTGCAAGAGAGAAGCGGTCAACAGTTTTCAATGATGCCGACAAGACATCATGATGTTCCAAAAATATAAAATCCATATCGCTGATCAGTATTCTTAATCCATAATAATCGTTCTAAAGTCGTTATCTAGAGAATGGTGTATCTCAGTCACGCTTTGATTGTGACTGTTCATATGAGCACCATGAGGATCTTGAAGTACATGGGTTCATACGGCCCCTAGCCCCGGGTTAAGCGGAATTAGACACAAGTTACGAAACGTAACACCATAGATCTTGCACGCTACGCTCGTATTTTGCTATCAGCATGCGATATGTATCGCCAAATTTGAGAAACTTTGAGTGGAGGCGCTTGGTGGTGTAGCCCTGTTTTATACGTTTCTGCAACAATGTTTTGTGACGTTGATTAAAATCGTCACATTTAACACAGGATCTAGCAAATGCTACTAGGCGAGATATGTATACGCCATATGCAGGTCCCACTGGAATATTACTGTCCAGAAAGGGATAGTTTACGATGTCGAAATTGTAATCATCTCTTTTGTCATAAAGTCGACGAGAGAGAATGCCCGCTTCATTTTTGTAGAGATATAGATCTAAATATGATGTGCCTGTAGGGCTATCTGTAGTTTCTTTCAAATCCAGTGAAGGTGGATATATATCCTTCACTGCGTCATTTATATAGCGATTATCCACAGCAAGAAGATCGTCTATATAGCGTTTGGTGAATGAGAAGGAGCGGGCTTTGAATGGATCGGTTTTTGAAAGCGCCTGCATATAGTCGTATTCATAAGAGAACAGATACAGGTCAGCCAACAGGGGTGCACAATTAGTACCCATTGGAATACCTATATGCTGCTGATATATTGTGTTGCCAAATTTCACTTAGATATTTTTAATGAGAAATTCAAGCAACTCTATAAACAAAGAAACATCCCATGAATGATATCTCTTGTATGTAGTCGAGCTAAAGAATGCTTTACGGCTTCCGACATTAATATATCTACGATCAGTTTTCTTGGACACAGATACTATTAATGAACTTAGACGGTCAATAAGGTCCTGATGAGGGATTGTAGTATAGAGAGTCGAGAAATCCCATGTGGATACATGTCTGTACGGTATGTGACCTTTAGCATCAAGTTCTTCCGTAAGACATTTTGAGTTTTCAATATCCACATACATTCAACGCCAGAGTTTTTAGAAATAGTGGCGCAATACCTTTCCCAAAATGTTTTTACCTTCTGAAGGGCCCTCGTCAACAGGGTTGAAAGAAGCTTGGTGGTGCAGCTTCTAGAACCAGCTATGAATCTAGCTTTGTATGGTGATTTATGCATTTTGGGAGTCCGGTATACTTTTGGTATGTCGTTATGATTGGTTGGAAGACAAATACCTCTTTCCCTGAGAAACGTTTTGTGATTGTTAAATACATCTTCCAGAGTGAATGAAGTTTGGGAGTAAGTAGACGTATTTGATGATGATATGTCTACACTCAGTTCTTTAACCAGCACCTGGTAATAGTAATATTTACATATGAATATTATATTATTTGGAGCTTTGTCTGCTGTCTCTGGGACTATATCACAGTCTACAATCTGATTCCAGTTAAACACTTCATGGTACTATTTTACTGTTGGAGGAGTGGCAAACCAAAGTACATATATATGATTAACTCGGCAATGATTTGGAAGTTTATATCATTACACCGGTACTGTGGTTTTCCCCACAATATTTTCCCAACCATACAACATATTCTTATTTATTTCATGGTAATTTATATGAGTCGCAAATATCAGTCCTTAGGTAGAGTAACTAGATTTTATTTATTTACGATAATTCAATTCAATGCCAACCACGTATCGGAAAACACAATGTGAGCTACGGCTATCTACTGAATGTATGATCTGATGCTCGTTTATATACATACGCCTCAGCATACATCTGCCCCAATCCAATATTTGCACATCATCTATGGTATATACTTATAAGATAGGCAAACACAATTTGGGTGTGGACTGCCCTACCGTTAGGACCCAGACCAAAATAATTCTATGACATTCTCCTGAGCAAGACCTTTACAATGACGTGTGCATTGTACATCACGTTGTTATCGAGTTATGGGACAACACATGTTGGACGACGGTTCACAGATGAATGTAAGATTTGATGCTTGCACTTGGCGTAATAACTACAGTCTCTTAATACATGTATACCACCAAGTCACTGCCTTTATGTGGTCTATCGTGTATGCCAATTATATACATGTAACATAGGAAACACAACATGGCGTGGTCATCCTCCCATCCCCGGGACCAGGTCCAAACTAGGTCTATGTCACTCTCCTGATCAAATGTTCTGGTAGAGCATGGCCAAATTCCTAGCTCTTCGTAAGCCAATCAATAATTTGATCTTGAAAAAATAGGTCAAGATCAGTCATCTTCAACATGTTTCTGGTCTATTCTCACTCAATTGCACGTGGACCATAAATTCGGAAATCTTAGTATTTTTGTATAGAATTTGTCCTTTAGAAAAAAGGTCATGGTCAGTAATAGTCAATAGACTCCAGGTTCATCATCAGTTGCATATGTGGTATAAATGTGGACAAGGTAGATAAAATTATTCATGAAACTGTGTCGCTTCAGTTTCCAATAGTTTTCGGTGGGTTTCCGGAATTGGAAACTTGACCATTTCACGCAGTGATTTCATTTTGGACAAAAAATCGTAGAATCAATCCACTTTTTTTACCATTTTTAATATTTCTTTCCCTATATTGTTCTGATACGATCGTAAAGATAATCTACTTCTTGTTTCAACCACCTACTCCATCTTTTCTTATTCTGTCTTTCCAATAAAAATTATGAGACACATGTCATGTATGCTTAAGTACTCTGTACATAGGATATTCCTGTCATTAGAAGGAGTGTAGCTATGTTACAAACTTTATACCTCATTGGTGGTATTATCACTACTTTTTCATTACTTATATTATATAACATGTAAGTTATCCAAACTAAGTTTTTACAGACGAGGTGAAACTATTACTGCAATGGTTTTCACTCTCCTAGTTTATATATATATATATATATATGTAGTTTAAATCTACCTGATTTATAGAGATGGCACACATGGCGTATCGTATATATATATACTACATAGACTACTGATATGCAAATTAACCCGTTATCATGGCGTTCCGCCGACTTCTAATTTATAATTTAAATGTACATTTACATTGTCATTATAAGCTCTGGAAAATCCATTGCGTGGGCGATGGATGGGCGAGTTGTAAAATCGTAGCTTCATAGAATGAATAAGCGCCCAGTGATACTGTCCAGGGCTAAAAAATAAATACTTACAACTGAGTTCAAAGAGGAAGAAATATACCATACATTGTCTGGTTTTAATTTGCTCGAATATAGGTATATATGGAGAGGTCATGAGGTCATCAATGTGTTTCGGCACTCGTAAATATTACGACTGGTCTTATAACTATGCCAAACACATATTCTGCCATGGTACAGCTTTATCAGACGAATCATGGCTAGAGATGATATTCGCATAAATGTTATTGAGTTTATTTAGTACCACATACATTCAACACTACGGCTTCTTTTTAGATAGCAGCACATATTTCTTTTTAATTAATTCACTTGTTTTAAGACTGTTGTGATAAGGTCTTCTGTAAGATGTCATTCGTTTATTTAGTAGCCCATACATTCAAATCCAGAGCTTTTTTTCTAGATAGCACCACATTATATTTTCTTGGAATTAATTGACTTGCTGGTTGGATGTTGTGAGGAAGTGGGACAGGGTTTGTTGGGTGTGAGAGTGTGGGGTTATGGGATATGAGGGTATGTGGGATGTGGAATTGTGGGGTGGATGATTTTGTGGGGTGTGGACTTGTGGGGTGGGGGTTTATGGATTTTGGGGTAAGGAATGTGGGGTTTGTGGTATTGGCTTGTGTGTGATGTTGCGTTGTGGAAGCGTGGGTTGTGCGGTATTGTGGTCCTTGCACACGGAAATAGATGGATGGAAAAGGAACTTGGCTAGGCCTGTACATGCGTGGGGCAGGTTCTTTAAGTGACATTTAGATGTTGGTTGTAAAATCACAAATGAAAGCACATATAGTATTGACATGTATGATTATTTTCCAAAATACACAACACGTGGCTTATCAAGATTTGTTGCAAGCTGATACGGTTTAAATTCATCACAATATGGAGGGACCCTACGTCAGTCCTACAATTACCAGGTTCCCATGTGTCAAACTGACATTAAAGAGTCCCTGGTTATTTGCTTATATGGACAATCGAGCTTCAGAGCACGGTGATTTTGGGAATAGTGTACAAACTTCACCACCACAGGCTGTGCATAACATAATTCATTTTAAAAATTCAGCTGAAATAAGTGGCACGACCATATTATCAATTTGCCACTCGAAATTTCGTGATCTCCACGGTTCTGATAATTGGTAAATATACGTTTCTGTTGTCAAATATAAGAAATAATGATGAATGAGAACCGGCCTTACCCATTCGCACAGTCACTGTGTGCAGATGGCATGCGCAACTGTAAAGCACATTCCGGAAGTATCAGAGCGAGCAGGTTTTACCAAAACCCTGCAAAAAGTGTTTTTATATGTATACCCGCCAAGCCTGAAAACGGTGTCAGATTCCGGACTTAACGTTGCTCTGAAATAGTACACAGACATATAGACACAGAAGTTCAATATGTGTTGCGTATTTTCAGGGTTCAAAACAAGGATGATATCAATGCTATCTCTGGAATACAATTATTACATACTTATATGATGTTAGTACTCCTTACTTACTCAATATGATCTTTTACAACATTGTCGAACAGATATTGGTAGATAGCAATAGATATCAAAAAGTTATCCCATACGTAGATGACATACATATATGTTGTAATTTTTACCTGTATATGGCGAGATTCTGCTGGTGGACGTTTCGTCCCCGAGGCCCGCCCCCTGTACAGACCTTTTGGTCTTTGAAATATGTTGGCATTGTGGGAAGTTGATGCTGGGTCGACATCGGGCCTGTCAGACTAGTATTTTGTGTTAAATGCCGTCATTTTCATCTGACGACGATACAGCTCACCAATCCCCAGCGTACGAGTTGTCACAGCGACACAGCTCGCCAATATACGAGTTGTCAGAGCATTTCCATCATAGCTCTCTAGATTTGTATCTAATACCGCTTATGCCAGTGCTAGGGACCGTGTGGTCATGTCATCCAAGTTGCCACATGAACAGGTAGAATAAAAGCGTACCTGAGATACAACACATATCACGAATCGTTAGATTCTTGGTATGTGCTTTAGAATAGGTTAACCAGAAGACTATACTGTGAGGTCATGCGGCTCTGTCAGTATGTCGGCACCTCTTCCCACTTCCCTTATATGTGTTGTTATTGGTGCTCCAGATGATTCCAATGTTATTCTCTAATATTCCGATGAATGACGGCACAAATATGTTCACGGTTTCGCATACGTATATGATACGGGCATTTTGCAGTTGCTCATGTTTCGACATTTAATACAAGCTCAGCAATTCTATGTACTTGTAGGTATATGTTATAAGCCATGAGGCTTCCACGCTAAACTCATTATTATCAATACATAGCTCTAATATTTGGTTTGATTTGGCATAATGTGTGTTCGATACAGTGGGTGCTCAATTTGAATCAACACATCGGCCTGACACTCATGTCATAAACATAGTAGATAATGTATAGGTTTATTTTCTCCTCGAGCCTATATTCAATCCTGTAAGATCATAATCCAAAAATTGATGCTGATAAGAAAATACGAGCGTAGCGTGCAAGATCTATTGTGTTACATTTCGTAACTTGTGTCTAATTCCGCTTAACCCGGGGCTAGGGGCCGTATGAACTCATGCACTTCAAGATCATCATGATGTTCATATGAACAGTCACAATCGAATCGTGACTGAGATACATCATTCTCTATATGACGACTTAGAATACTGATCAGCGTTACAGATTTGATATTTTTGGAACATCAAGATGTCTTGGCGGCATCATTGAAAACCGTTGACCACGTCTCTCTTGCAGGAAACTAGCCTTTTGTTTATGTACACTATGATTGTCTTTTCGAATTTGGTGATAATGCTGTTATATGAAATATGGAATAGGTCTTTGGATTATGGACGCGGATAATCTTTAATGAACGACGACTGAATTATGAATGACGGACCAGACGCTTGTAATTGATTCATCGGTTGTTTATTCACCATATATAAATAAAGACAGAGATATGGTATGTGAATAAATTAGGATATGGCGGGATTAAAACCCTACTCATAAAATAATAACTGTTAGTGATTATACCAACTCGAAAATAAGACAATAGGAGTTGAAGATACTCTCAAATTTAAATATGTGAATTAACAATGTGATTCACCCAGCCCTATAGTAGTTAACTAAGTACATTTGAACTAAACTAAATATAGGGCTTTGTGAAATTGATAAGGTACACGTGTTTTACATAAAATAAGTTTGTCTCAAGCTCAGTATTGAAACGATTAATGGCCAAGAAAATGATGTCGATGTGTGCAAGTTGGCAAAATGTAAAAATATAATATGAATACGCCTTCGAAATTTGAATGAATAGACTATTCAGAAAACAAGTAAAGTTTCATCCGAAATTTGAAAAATGACTGAGATAAACATGATCTTAAGTCAGACGGTAAGGCGTTCCAAATACGCGAAGCCTTCGTCTTGGTACAGTAAAATGATAGATTCGATTACACTCTCGGCCCATATAGATTAAGACTAGTTTGTCGTGTAGGGTAGGAGCGGACTTCCGAAAGTTTTGTGAAGTAATTTAAGAATTTGATCCGAATAGAGACGGAATTGTAGAGGAATCTCATTATCTATGGGTGAAAAATAGAATTAAATAACTATTTATTTGACATAGCGGCAGGATGTTCGACTGCTCCAATAAGGGAGCAGAACTGGCGTATTTGTTGCTGTTGGTTATAATACGAGTACAAGTGGTTTTAGAGGAGTGGGAAAAGTGTTTGCCCAAATCAAATTACAATAGGATACATAAGAGTAAAATAGCGAGTAGTACAACATAATCAAAGTTTTTCTGTTGAGGCAATTTCGTATATTGTTAATGACGCCAATATTTCTTGAAAGTTTAGAAGTAAGTTCGTCAATATGTGTTTGCCAATTCAGTTTATCATTCAAATTAGAAAAAGTATTGGACCCAGTATTGACTCTTGTGGTACATCCGTGTTAATAAAATTAAACGGAGATATTGTCCCTTTGTATGATACGCATTGAGATCGAGCAGATAAATAGCTACGGAACCAGTTGTTTGCTACACCACGAAAACCGTAATAATCGAGCTTTCTCGTGATTTACCGTGTCAAAAGCTTTAGATAAGTCTAAAAAAGTGGAGATACTATCTTGTTTTCAATTATTTGGCTGCAATAATAATATAGCTGTTCGAAGGAAGATGACGATGACGGTTTTCTCTTGAATAGTCATATTAGCAAAATAGCTCAGTTTACTGCTTGAAGAAGTTAGTTTCTGTCAGTTACATACTTGCATATGTATTAAATCTGAGTTATATTATATTAAATTATAATAGCAAAATATTGTTTCTCCCAATATAAACAGTTCAGTTGTGAATGAGAAGGAGAGTACTACACATTAGGTGCATCCAAAACTTATTTTATGATTGCAACATCATTTTTGTTAATTGTTATGTACCTTATCTCAGGGGACGTATTTGATCAAATAAAGAATTTAACTGAATCGAAGTGAATCAAAATTTCCCATATATGCCAATTTTCCGTTTGAAAATCGTCCGTAACGTTTGAATGCATATGCCAATCAGCTTCAAACTTGTGGTACCCATTGCTTCTGTCTAAGAGAAGACACCTGTTGATTTTCAGGTCCGACCGAAACAGGGAACTTGTTCTGTCCTACAATTTCACTTGCATGAAAATTGTCCATTTGAACCTGTGGTAAAGTAATTGTCACTGTGAATGGTCAAAATAGTAGCTGGTCATTGATTCATTGTACATCTATGACCTCTGTACCGATTTGCATATTCCCATTTGCATCTATAGTATCATTCTGATGGCGGACTGTCAATCGCCTAGGCCAGCCCGCTGTGCAGGACGTTTGAGGTGCCGTGTGGTTACTTCATAGATTCTACAAGAGCATCTGCAATAAAAGCGCGATTGAGATACCAAGGCTGCGTCTTAGAATCCGTATTCTAATCTGAATGTGAGATGCCGTTTGACCCTTTCCTGTGAAGTCGTATGGTTGCTTTTTATTCTCCATAGGTCGTTATTTTCCCCAAATCTTACAATTCTCACCTATTTATTATATATGTATGATAAGACTCTGCCCTCTATGCATGTAGTTTAACAACTATATTTAGGTTCACGGTCTTGTTGGGCACGATATCGGGCATTACAGGTTATTTTTTTCTTGGAATTATTGGATTTATCACGTTTACCTCATGTTGAGGCGCTTACTCCATCAGACCCCCCTCGATGCTCATCCATTTCCTGTCGCTTGGCAATTATATGTGGGTTTATCAAATATTCGCCTATGATAATGGAAGTTTAGTCCCCGTTGATACCATGGAATGGCACCTTGCACATCATGATATGGATTTCTGCCCTCACGAGCTGCAGGGCCTGGTATCGGTTATCTGCCCTTGGGCTGATATCGCAGACAGGAGCGATTTCCCCTCGAGGAACTCTGCAGTCTGGCCGAGCGAACTTTTGTGCCTTTCGTAAAACGTGCCTTTCGCCCGGATCTAGGTAGAAATACACTATTGATTTGTCCCATTACGTCCTACGTTAAACAGGTTCAGTTCGCTCCTGGAAAACTGACCTTCTAGTATTTTAGCCTGGAACTACATACTGATGTTGTTGATTACCACTCTTCCCACTTCAGGTGAAATGTACCAAACCACACTCCAATCCAAATGATTTTTTTGAGAACGCAAACAGTCTTCTGATACGAGCACTTTTCAACCGTCTGAGCTGGTAACGTGGGTATCGTCGTTTGATTGTGTCCTGTACAGAACACAGGGTCGTGACTGTCACAATTCTTTCAGGAATAAATCGAGACTTACTAAGTAAGTGGAACACAATAAATGTTAACTATGATATTATCCAATAATAACACAACTGAGCATTTATTGTGGGATATTCTTTCCACGAACATCGACCTTTGGCGGAAGTGACGTCATTTACTGTATTTTAACCGTGCTACGTATTAACCTTTTCGAGGTATGCGTAGTCTTCCGATAATCTATCTTGGATTTCAAGCTTTTCGTGGCAATATATATCGCGCTCTAACGTATCATCAAAATGGAACGAATAAATTGACTGCATTTTACCGTTCAATCTTCGATGAAATAGTTTCTAGGCCTGCTTGTTTTGTCAATGATGCCATTCATCTATAAATATGTGCAAATAGATTATGAATACCCATTTTCATATCGTTCCTGGCATCAGCCCTCAACCCCATATCAGCTGGCCGATATGGGGCTCTCAGGGTCTATATGGAAATTGGTATACAATAATCTCTATGTATTGTCTTGGTGGGAAATTTACGGCACAATATCAGGCATTACAGGTTAGTTTTTTATGGGTATTCCTGCATTGACCATATTCTCCCAATGTTGAGGCGTTTGCTCCATCAGACGCCCTCGATGCTCATCGATTAACATCAGATGAGTTACGTATTTGAGCTGATCAGTCATTACAGTTCCCGATCTATCGTATCTAATTCCGATTAAGACCCCGCTAGGGGTCGTGCGGTTACTTCAAATTTTCCACATGAACAATTGCAATAAAGGCGCGGCTGTGATACCAAAGCTACGTCTTGAAATCGTCCGTATTCTAGTCTGAATGTGCGGTGCCGAGGGCGGCTTTCCTGTGAAGACATTTGGTTGGTTGCTGTTTAGTCGCCAGACGTCGTCAATTCTTCCAGGTCTAACATATCTCACCAATTTATTATCTGATATGTACATGTATATGGTAGGATTGTGCTGATGACCTGTTAGTCCACAAGGCGTGCATGTCTCCTTGCATGTTGTTTGACGAATATATGCAGATTTCTTGTGTTAGTGAGACATTTACCGCACGACATCGGGCATTACAGGTTTCTTTTTCTGTTTGTTTGTTTGTTTGTTGTTTTTTTTTTTTTTTTATTGCATTTTCCATGTTTACACCATGTTGAGAGGTTTTCTCAATCAGACGCCATCGATGCTCATCCATTACCTTCAGATGAGTTACTTACTTACAGCTCCCAAACTAGCGCATTAATTTCGCGTAAGCCGGTGCTATGAGCCGTTTGGTTTATTTCACATGAACATCTGCAATAGAAGCGAGGCTGAGATACCAAGGCTACGTCTTAGAATCCTGTGTATTCTAGTCTGAATGTAAGGTGCCGAGGGAAACTTTCCAGTGAAGTCATAACGTTGTTTTAAGTAGCCATTTCTGAATTTTTCATGTTACACCATGTTGTGTTTCCTGGATGCACAACATCAGATGAGTTACTTTTCTCAGCTAATCTCTCATCAAAGCTCCCGAGCTATCATATCTAATTCCTCGTAAGCCGGAGCTAGAGGTCGTGTGGTTATTTCATAGCTTCTACATGAATATCTCAATAAAAGCGCGGCTAAGATACGGAGGCTTCATCTTAGAATTCTCAGCTTTTTTCCACCACTTACATGTTTCACCAATTTGTCATACACGGACGTTCGTCTGTTTTCTCGTTACCCATATCTTAAGAATAATTATGAATAGGAGCACCAGGCTTACATCACACACGCAACTGAGCACGGAACAGCTTATTCACAATCAGGCATATTTTAGGTTCACCAGGACGAACTTTGTAAAGGCTTAGGGTTGCCTAGAGATTTACGCGTTAATGTGATTAAGGCAAGCGTCCATACTCATAAATCCCCAGAGTTTAGCCCCGTGAATCACTTTCGGGACCCAATGGGACGTGCTGTACTTCAACAGCTGCTCACCCTATGTAAGTGATGTAAACAAAACCTGCGGTTGTATATAAAGATTCAAAATATTCCCCTTTTGGGACTGGAAAACCTTCGGGCAATCACGCCGTGAAGTTTGACCAGGTTACCAAGTCGTTCTTCCGTTTTCTCGTTAACCATATCTTAGGAATAATTATGCATAGGAGCACCAAGCTTACATCAAACATGCAATTGAGCAGGTAACAGTCTGTTTGCAATCAGACATATTTGTCAAGGCTGAGGGGTTCCCAGAGATTTGCGCGGTTTATGTTTAAAACCAGCATCCATACTCCAAAATCCTCAGAGTTTTGCTCGGTGAATCACTTTCGGGACGTATTTGGTCGTGTTGTACTTCATCCTATTTATTTGTGTGATGCGAAGGAAAGCTGCGATTGTTTGAAGATTCCAAATATTCCGCTTTTGTGTACTGGGATTACAAGCGTCTGATCCGTCATTCACAATTGTGTACTGGGATTACAAGTAAGCGTCTGATCCGTCATTCACAATTGTGTACTGGGATTACAAGCGTCTGATCCGTCATTCACAATTGTGTACTGGGATTACAAGCGTCTGATCCGTCATTCACAATTCAGCCGTCGTGGCAATCATGCCATGACGTTTGGCGCCAAACTGTAAAGCGACCAAAGATCATAATGGGACAGTGACGTATAACAATTTTCACGCAAACAGTTGTTGAAGTAGAGAAGATATGGTAGCCATCGTCAGTTTAATAAGAGAACTGTGAGCTCGATTTGCACAGATATGGCATTTGTTTTGGAGAATTTCTAAATTCTGGATTTCAGATTATTGTAGATTGTGGTTAAATAGGTAGTATACAATACAAGCGTACAGTCCATCATTCAATATTCAGCCGTCGTCCATCAAAAAATTTCCGCGCCCATAATCCAAAGACCTAATTCATATAATAACATTAGCACCAATTTAAAGGGAGTAATCTTAGTATACATAAAACTAGGCTAACTGTTTGCAATACAGAAGGGGTCAACAGTTTTCAATGATACCAGCAAGACATCACTATGATCCAAAAATATCAAATCCGTATCGCTCTCAGTATAATTAATCCATATGATATACGTTGTAAAGCCGTTATCTAGAGTATGATGTATCTCAGTCACGCTTTGATTGTGCCTGTTCATATGAACAGTATGATGACCTTGAAATACACAGGTTCATACGGTCCCTAGCCCCGGGTTAAACGGAATTAGACACAAGTTTCGAAATGTACCGCCATAGATCTTTTACAATAGGCTCGTACTTTGCTATCAGCATGCGATATGTATCGCCAAATTTGAGAAACTTCGAGTGGAGCCGCTTGATGAAATAGCCCTATTTCACAAGTTTCTGGTCCCTCTGGTATATTGCTATTGGTATAATACGAGAGAGAAGGCCCGATTCGTATTTATAGAGATATAGGTCTAAATAAGACGTGCCGATTCACTTCAAATCCAGTGAAGGCGGATATATATCCTTCACTGCGTCATTTATATAGCAATTATCCAGAGCAAGAAGATCGCATATATAAGGTTTGGTGAATGAGAAGGAACGGGCTTTGAAATGATCTGTTTTTGATAGCGTCTGGATATAGTCGTATTCATAAGAGAACAGAATTAGTCAGCTAAAAGCGCTGCACAATTAGTACCCATTGGAATATCTATATGCTGTTGATATATTGTATTGCCAAATTTCACATAGATATTATTAATGAGAAATTCGAGCAACTCTATAAACAAAAAAACATCCCATAAATGATACCCCTTGTATGTAGTAGAGCTAAAGAATGCTTTATAGCTTCTGACATTAATATATTGGCGATCAGGGTTTTTTAACACCGATACTATTAATGAACTAAGACGGATCTGATGAGGGATTGTAGAAATCCCTTGTGGATACATGTCTATACCATATGTGACCTTTAGCATCAAGTTCTTCCGTGAGACATTTTGAAGTTTTCAATATCCACCTGCATTCAATGCCAGAGTCCTTAGAAATAGTGACGCAATACCTTTACCTTTACCTTTCCCAAAAGGGGTACCTCCTGAAGGGCCTTCGTCAACAGGGTTGAAAGAAGCTTGGTGGTGCAGCTTCTGGAACAGCTATGAATCTAGCTTTGTACGGTGATATATGCATTTTGTCCAGTACACTTTCCGTATATCGTTATGAGTGGTTGAAAGACAAATTCCTCTTTCCTTGGGAAACGTTTTGTGGTTGTTAAATACATCTTCACGAGTAACTGCTGTTTGGGAGTAAGTAGACGTATTCGGCGATGGTGTGCTTATACTCAATTCCTTAACCAGCACCTGGTAATAGTGATATTTACATATGAATATTATATTATTTGGAGCTTTGTCTGCTGGGACTATGACGAAGTTACTCTGGAGATTTGATAGATCTTCTTGCGAACTGAGGTTTCTCAGTACTTGTTTTGCTTGGGGACGGGTACTTGTTTCAACGACCTTGTTCTTGGTGAGGTCCAGTCACTCAGCAAGTACTGTAGGTTCAACTTTTTCTCGCTTTGACCATTCAATAACATACTCTGCCAGTGCAGTCAGGACTATCTTCTGGTCCGCCTTCAGGTTTATTTTTCTTGTCTCTCTATATTTAGGTCCCTTCGTCAGGAGAATTTTAGGTCCTCCTCACTCACTATATCAAGGTCACCAGTCCCAACATGCTTGCATGGTGTATAGATAAAGTTCGATGATTGACTGGAACTTATACACGTCTGGAGGCTATAGTTGTGATTGTCAAACTCCTTGACAGCATCAGAGTAACTGAATATTTTGGTGGTTATAGATTTAGTGTATATGAAATGCCTGGATCTGTGAACTTAAGTCAATTTGGTACAGCGCTGTGTACCTTTGGATCGTTCAGGATTCGTGGTGAATTAATAATGTCCAGTCTTAATAATTCTTAATAAATTTACGTGTAGACCGAACCGTATTCACAGAATCAATCAAAATCGTTAGAAACGCTTTTCTCTGACCAGAATTGAAATTTTCCTCGGTGCACCAACCATTTTGACGAAGACTGGACATGCGGAGGGTCAATTAATGCAGTAGCTAACATGGCTAACTTGCTCAAAGAATCAACTTTTTTGATGACTCAGCGTGACATAGCTGTCAACATCGACTCCAGATGTCAGTCAGTCACGGGGTCAGTCTCCCATATATGCTACGTTGGTACGCAACGCTGTATCAAACGCTGTATCAGGTTAACTGAACCTCCTTGCATTTCATATAAGTATACTAAATCTATAGCCACCAAAATATTCAATTACTCTAATGCTGTCAAAGAGTTTGACTGGAACTTATACACGTCGGAAGGCTATAGTTGTGATTGTGAATCGTCGAACTTTATCTATACACCATGCAAACATATTGTGACTGGTAACCTTGATGTAGTGAGTGATAAGGATCTAACATTACTCCTGATGAAGGGACCCAAGTATAGAGAGCTGAGAAGAATAAATCTGAAGGCCGATCAGAAGATAGTCCTGTCTGCATTGGAATAGTACGTTATCGATTGGTCTAAGCGAGAAAATTTTAACCTACAGTATTCGCTGATTGCCTGGACCTCACCAAGAGCAAGGTTGTTGAAACGATCCGCTATATTGACAGAATTACCCCTTCCCAAGCAAAACAAGTACTGAGAAGCTTCAATTCGCAAGAACTTCTAGCAAATCTCTGTAAATTCGTCATAGTCCCAGCAGACAAAGCTTCAAATAATATAATATTCATATGTAATTCTTTAGCTCTACTACATGCAAAATATATCATTCATGGGATGTTTCTTTTTTATAGAGTTGCTTGAATTTCTCATTAAAAACATCTATGTGAAATTTATATCAAGAGCATATAGGTATTCCAATGGGTACTAATTGTGCCCCCCTCTTGGCTGACCTATATCTGTTCTCTTATGAATATGACTATATGCAGGCGCTTTCAGAAACCGATCCATTCAAAGCCCGTTCATTCTCATTCACCAAACGCTATATAGACGATCTTCTCGCTGTGGATAATCCCTATATAAAGGACGCAGTGAAGGATATATATCCACCTTCACTGGATTTGAAGGAAACTACAGATAGTCCTACAGGCACGTCATATTTAGACCTATTTCTCTATAAAAATGAAGCGGGCCTTCTCGCTCGTCGACTTTATGACAAAATTGATGATTACAATTTCGACATCGTGAACTATCTTTTTCTGAACAGTAATATTCCAGTGGGACCAGCATATGGCGTATACATATCTCGCGTAGTAGCATTTGCTAGATCCTGTGTTAAATGTGACGATTTTAATCAACGTCACAAAACATTTTCGCAGATACTTATAAAACAGGACTATACCACCACGCGCCTCCACTCAAAGTTTCTCAAATTTGGCGAAACATATCGCATGCTGATAGCAAAATACGAGCGTAGCGCGCAAGACCTATGGCGTTACGTTTCGTAACTTCTGTCTAATTCCGCTTAACCCGGAGCTAGGGACCGTATAAACCCATGTACTTCAAGATCCGCATGATGATCATATGAACAGTAACAATCACAGCGTGACTGAGATACATCATTCTCTAGATGACGCCTTTACAACGTGTGCATATAACGTGTACATATAAAGCTTTTAAGCAACATAATGGAAGTAAAAGGCACAGAATTTGGAATACGCGGTATACGCCGGTATATGCCCACTCGATAGAGGCATCAGAAAACTTCAACAAAGTAGATAATCGAAATGGTAATCGTGAAAAATGGAATTGTCTAGTCCGTCATTCAACATTCATCCATCGTCCATTAAAGAATTTCCGCATCCATATTCCGCGTATATAATACCAAGATGCATTACATGCTTGGTATACCTGGAACCTGTGTTCCGAGTATGATGTGATGCTGATATCACCTATATATTACGTCGTTACCTCGTTGTTCCATACTACCATGTGAACTTTATATTTTTTCGGGCGGCCTGATTAGAAATAGTGGATCTCTTCTCTGCCCATTTACTTCAACAGTGGTGATGAACTCGATCTTACCTGAAAAGTGTTAAAAGGACTCCTTGCATTCGAACAAAATTCGTCCATCGCCAGACGCATTTTTTTTAAATTACAAGCGTCTAGTCCGTCATTCATAATTCAGCCGTCGTCCATTAGAGAATATCCGCGTCCATAATCCAAAGACCTATTCCATATTCCATATAACAGTATTAGCACCAAATTCAAAAAGACAATCATAGTATACATAAACATAGGCTTGTTTCCTGCAAGAGAAGCGGTCAACAGTTTTCAATGATGCCGGCAAGACATCATGATGTTCCAAAAATATCAAATCCGTATCGCTGATCAGTATTCTTAATCCATAATATTCGTTGTAAAGTCGTCATCTAAGGAATGATGTATCTCAGTCACGCTTTGATTGTGACTGTTCATATGAGTACCATGAGGATCTTGAAGTACATGGGTTCATACGGCCCCTAGCCCCGGGTTAAGCGGAATTAGACACAAGTTACGAAACGTAGCGCCATAGATCTTGCACGCTACGTTCGTATTTTGCTATCAGCATGCGATATGTATCGCCAAATTTGAGAAACTTTGAGTGGAGGCGCTTGGTGGAATAGCCCTGTTTTATAACTTTCTGCAACAATGTTTTGTGACGTTGATTAAAATCGTCACATTTAACACAGGATCTAGCAAATGCTACTAAGCGAGATATGTATACGCCATATGCAGGTCCCACTGGAATATTACTGTGCAGAAAGGGATAGTTTACGATGTCGAAATTGTAATCGTCTCTTCTTTCATAAAGTCGACGAAAGAGAATGCCCGCTTCATTTTTATAGAGATAGAGATCTAAATATGTGCCTGTAGGGCTATCTGTAGTTTCATTCAAATCCAGTGAAGGTGGATATATATCCTTTATATAGCGATTATCCACAGCGAGAAGATCGTCTATATAGCGTTTGGTGAATGAGAAGGAACGGGCTTTGAATGGATCGGTTTTTGAAAGCGCCTGCATATAGTCATATTCATAAGAGAACAGATACAGGTCAGCCAACAGGGGTGCACAATTAGTACCCATTGGAATACCTATATGCTGCTGATATATTGTGTTGCCAAATTTCACATAGATATTTTTAATGAGAAATTCAAGCAACTCTATAACAAAGAAACATCCCATGAATGATATCTCTTGTATGTAGTCGAGCTAAAGAATGCTTTATGGCTTCCGACATTAATATATCTACGATCAGTTTTCTTGAACACAGATACTATTAATGAACTTATACGGTCAATAAGGTCCTGATGAGGGATTGTAGTATAGAGAGTCGAGAAATCCCATGTGGATACATGTCTGTACAGTATGTGACCTTTAGCATCAAGTTCTTCCGTAAGACATTTTGAGTTTTTCAATATCCACATACATTCAACGCCAGAGTTCTTAGAAATAGTGGTGCAATACCTTTCCCAAAATGCTTTCACCTCCTGAAGGGCCCTCGTCAATAGGGTTGAAAGAAGCTTGGTGGTGCAGCTTCTAGAACCACCTTTATTCATAATTATCAGGAAATATATGCTGAATAGCCTATTTGGCCAATCATAAGCGTTTACACGTGGTCTGCGGACTAAATTCTCTGAAGGGATAGATATTATTTCAGACAGGCATGGTCTACAATGATCTTGAGTACATAGGCGGGATAAGGGGTGGACTTAGATTTCCCAGGCAGACAAAACGTCTTCTCGATAATATTTGCATCTTGCCATTCAATTGTTTCATCCATGGACAGGTGATGGTTAATATGATCAATGTATACAATTCAAACCTCGTTATGGAAAACTCGTTCCATACTTGAAAGGTACCGACATGGATGGATTCACTGATTGGCAGATATTACGCATTCAGCATTCAGTTTCTTCAGTCGATAATATCGAGCCTGACCATGGATATCAGCTGTCACCACGTATCCGAACGTAGCCTGCTCTGGACATCTGTGAAATATTCGAACCCCTGAGTATAGCTGCTCTTATTAATTTTAATCACTTTTTCACAATTTTGACAATACCCCACTTTGAACGATTAAAATGTTGTTTAGAGTTGAAGGGTTAGCAATGCTCCCTGCCGTGTGCAACACGTTTGAGAATAGTACCATGTGAAATTGGTGAATTTAAGCGGCGAATGTGGGAATGCAGAGCGAAGATATACCACTAAATGTGTTTTATTTTTTATGCTTTTGTTTCTACAATTTCATAAAGCCCCTTGGACCACGGGCGTTGTGTTTGGGGGTCTCAGTCTGCTAGTGTCTGTGATTCTCATATTATACCAGCGACAGAAGATAAGAAAATACCTCAACACTTGGAGGATATTGGTCAATGGACTGTTGAGAAAAAGGATAAAACTGTAGCAGTGGACAACGAGAAAGAAAACTGAATAAATCTACAAGTTATTAGCATCATAATCGTTTGATTATCTGGGTTGTTTTATTAAGATAGCAAGCGTCAGGTCCAACATTCAATATTCATCCGTCGTCCATAAAAGTTATTTCCGAGCCAATAATCGAAAATCTATATCGTATGACAGTTATAGCACCAATTCCAAATGTGTATGAAATAAAACTAATAGAAACACAAGATTACATTACAAGCGTCAGGTCCGTCATTCATAATTCAGCCGTCGTCCATTAAAGAATATCCACGTCCATAATCCAAAGGCCTATTCCATATTCTTTTTTACGGTATTAGCACCAAATTCAAAAAGAAAATTATAGTATACAAAAACATAGGCTAATTTCTTGCAAGAGAGAAGCGGTCAACAGTTTTCAATGATGCCGGCAAGACATCATGATGTTCCAAAAGTATCAAATCCGTATCGCTGATCAGTATTCTTAATCCAAAATATTCATTGTAAAGTCGTCATCCACATATATTATGTCACTACAGGAGTTCCGATGTTCCGATGCATGTATACTGCCGATCAAAGCTAAAACACATTACAAATTCTTGCGAGATTCAGAAATTGTTCGAGAATTATTCACCTAATCTATCTGACTCCCAAGTAATGTCATGTTTAAGTTCGACAATTTTCTTACTGTATCAACTATTTTAACGAAGACTGTATGATATGACGAAATGTAGGTCATCTAGGAAATGTAGAACATCATCCCTTAAGTCTCAGTACAAGGTATATACGATTGATGTTTAGCAATGCTCTGTTCCAATCTAATTTAAAATTCTATTCCGTGGTTCAGCTAATAATAAAAATATAACTGTTATAAATAATATTTTTGTTCCACATGAGCAATTCCCTGAAAAATATACATTGGCTATTTCGTAGATCACAAAGTTGCAGGAATACCATACACAGGCAGTTTTTTTGCAAAGACGTTCGTGTCAATATTAAATTGATAATACGGTAGTGACAGCATCATAATTTTATTCACATTTCTTCCCCACTCTGCTTCATCATATATGCGTCCATGGATTTTCTCCCATTTTAGTTGAACCCTATACCTTCGTGGAACTGGCTGGTACCAAAATATCACAAACCTTTCAAGCCTCTCTTTGATTCCAATGAGAGAGAGTTAAGGTTTAACGTCGCGTGCAGCAATATTTCAGCTATATAGCGACGATCAAACAAAATTTTAAGTATTCCAACGAACACAATTTAACAACCCAGTAATCCAGAAGTAATGAACACAACACACCAAAAACACGTATACATGCATTACAATTTATACAACAAACCGATTCCCTCGAATAACCTAAAATACAGTCTTCTTTTATCCGACTAAAAAGATCTTCCAAAGTAGCTGCTTGATAAAAAGAATCTCTTACAATCTTAAAAGCTATACAGTTGATCAGAATATGTTTTACTGTGAGATCTTCGTGGCATGGAATACACCTTGAGGCTGGTTCCTTCTTTAGTAAATGTTTGTTAGTTAATCGTGTATGACTGATTCTATATCGCTTGATCATGGCTTGATCGGAACGTTTCTGGCTGCTCAAATGAGTATATCCTACAATTTTTTTTGTTTTTTTTTTAGTTTGATATTATTCACAGCATTCCATAAAGAATGAAACAGCTTTCTCACACAAGCACAGATAACGGGGGTTCCATCAGGATCAACCTCATTATCTAGCTGCCTCAGCCATTTCATCAGCTTCAGTATTTCCCTTGATGCCAACGTGGCCAGGCAACCAACAAAACACAACATCAATCATAACTATTACTCTCCGTATGAAATGTAGTTTAGTGTGGCTTTTGATACTCCACCTGAGCCCACCATAAGCAGGTAAATTAGTGGAGATGCGGTAGATATCAGGAAAACAAAACTATGTCAAGTCTATTTACATAAGATATACTTTGATTCCTCCATATCTACAATGATGGCTTGTTAAGATCACATTGGACTGAAACTCCATATTTCATCTATGTAAATGTATTAAAATAATCTAATACATTTTCTCTAATACGCACTATTCGAAAGGTATGTCCAACAAGACATTAATCGGAATATAAAACATCAGAGAGAAAGACAAGCTCATGAAGCGATGCATATTTACAAATGTTATTGAACAGTTATCACAATTGCAGTATTTCAATTTACAATAACAAATACTATGTGCGCAGAAGCCATATTGCGTGTTATCAGAAGCAAATTAACCAGAAGTCTGCAATCTTAGATTGAACTGGCTAGAATGCATTGGTGTACATTCGTGATACATCACTCCATTTTGGTTTGAATCCGCGCGAATACGACGAGATCAGCTGATGCTGGAATTCAAATGTTCAACCTATGAAAAGTACATAACTGGTCACACCCATGATCCTCAGAGTAGCGACTTTGCATTTCGTCTTGCGTATGTAGGAACAGTGACAAAGTCCAGGCAGATTGACGAGTGCCAGTGCCGCTTCGCAAGTCTAATTTAATGATACACACTTCTGATTCATTGCTTCTGGTGTTGTGTAATACAAGTCCCCTAGTCTACATGTATAGTATGTATAACACACCGACGACAGACATTTTTGCGTCTTCTCATTATTATTATGAAAGGTGTGTTCAGAAGTCCACAATATCGAATTGAACTTGGCAACTTGTGATTTCTATTCCACAATAATATATATATATATTAGCTGATAATAAGTACATATATTCAATCTGACACAGCTGATTACCCTCCCTTTTCAATATCGCTCGGAAATGAAACCAAATTGAGAGCTGAAGCTTTCTGATCTTATAGTTCTTTCATAGCTCCATTTGTATCGTATATATTCAGTTTTCTTTCCCTAATTTTGTTCATTCTTCTGATATATTGAGCGGTTTTGATGACAGTAATAAACAATTGAAAAAAATCGATTCAAAAATCGACCGGGAAAAATATTCATGTCCCCCGGACATCATCAATACAGCCAAAGACAGTTTTCTGATAGAACTTGACACAAATAGTGTGTGAAGTTTCAGCTCCCTTGTCCCGATATACAACACAACCAAAATAGCCCTGCATGGTTGACTTCATAGACTGCAAGACACATCAAATAGTCTAAGCCAGGTGAGGCTAAATCATCCTCATGGCATCAGATTGCATGACTCCTACTCTCAGATATACTCTGACAGTGGGAGAATGGGTTAACCATTTTACGATTTATGGGTGCTTAGTAACATTTCTCTACCAAAAGTTGTTTCCCCTGGTGTTTCAATGGTAGTGGCCCAACCGTACTGGTGAACACATAATTGTTGTGACGAAACTAGTATGGGCTTATATCACTAAGCAACACGTTTAACAAGTATTAATGCTGTAACATTATGTTCGCTTGAAGATATAAAAAGCCAATATATTAATAATTCTAATTCAAACTGAAATCTTTCACACAAAACGTCGCTCGATTTAGTCATGGAGCATGCAAAGTGATACAAAACTGTAATCAGAGACTTAAAATACGGTATCTGCTATAATATAACTCCAGTTGTAACATTTTGAAATATTATAGCGAACTGGTAACTTTCAGAGACATCTCACAGTACCAGAGAAATTCAATATAGGCTATATTACTGTAAACGTTTCAGTGCCATATATTTCATTCATGTAATACTTAGTAAAACATAGGCCGTAGTGTGTCAAACATACCCCTGAGCATCTCCCTGATGCATCGTCAGACAATATGGAAAGGGGGAGGGGGATGGTTACCTTGGATGGAATTGGTGAAACGTGCAGCGGGTAGTCTACGTATGGTCCGAGAGATTATTGACTGAATAATTTTGCCTTGTTTCGAATTCATTTCCAGCCTAATCTTGCATTCTTCTCAGCGGGCATGGCCTGTGAGCGAGGTGAAGGAATATAAGGCTAATTATTTTGCCCTGAAGACACTACAACAATACGCAGGTGCTCCAAAGACAACCCAAGTGCTCATTCACATATTTCCTACCTCCAACGGCCAAAGAACAGGCGGCCATTCACGACACATTACAGCACACACCGATTTAGCTACCTTTAGTCCGTCCCACATAAGCCGCTGTCTCTTTGTTAGGCTTCCCAGTTTATCTTAAATGTATTCCATCATATTTCCCTGCGGCTTATTCAATTCTCAGACGGGTGTTTTCACATTAGCATAATGGTGTTTTTAACGTATGCAATATAGAATCGTTTGTGCATCTTGCGTGCACTAAATGCTGGTCATACACTCCTATCTCTACCAAGCGTATCATCGTAACTCCGCCATTCACAGCCTTTCCCCAGCATGTGCGCTTCTGTGCTACAAAACACAACACTTTCCAAAGAAACTGGACTTCTTGGATAACGAACAAGGGTTCGTGCTGGGTGCCAGATTCCACATCTAACATATAGATTAATACTTTTCGCTGTCATCTCGTGCTCCATCCAATAGTGCTATGTTATAGGATCATGCCCCCAGTCGGAACAAGTCAGGCAACACCTTCGTTTGAAATTATTATATCGACACATCCGTAACATTTTCACCAAACTGCAGTGCTTGGAAGCGTCCGAACAATCTGTGAAAATAGCAAATTGTGCAAATTACAACACATATAAGGGAAGTGGGAAGAGGTACCGAGCCACATGACTTCACAGTATAGTCTTCCGGTTAACCTATTCTAAAGCACATACCAATAATCTAACGATTCGTGATATGTGTTGTATCTCAGGTAATACCCAGCGTAATACCAGTCAATTTATATACGTCATCTAATTATCCACGGCTTTTTGGCATTCACAAAATGAGAACGACAACGATACATTTATCATTCATACAATGGGGATCGCCAGCCACACTAGGCGGCGCTAGTGCTCCAACAGGTAACGAAGACTTGGCGTCACAATCTCCTGGTTTCGATTGCATATACCTTTCGTCTAAACGGCTGCAGAAATGGCCCGTTGAATTTGTCTGTTGTGCCGTTGGTTCTAAATGATAGACCCTTTCAATATCTTTGCTATAAGATAAAAGGCTTGAGGGATAATCAATTCGTTACTCAGATTTCCCCCTTAGGCTGACGCCTCAGGGTGCAGGAGTTTCAGGGAGGGTCGTAACTTCTCATACACCCGGGGCAAAACCTGAATAACTTTCTTTTGTGCATAAAGAGAACAATGATAGAATATGTGTGGGATTGACGATTCTGTAGGCTGCCATCGTTCAAACAGAATTTCCATCTTCTTATTCACAAGGCCGTTTGGCTGTGATGCTGTTCTCATTCAAATCCATACATCAGTTTGCATGTTTTGCGTTACATGGCAAGAAATTGGACCTGTTTTGCATGGGAAGATTAGTTTAGTCCTGACACAAATGGTTTGGTAGGGCCAGAATGCCAGTCAAAGATATCAACATGTACCATCCTGTATTATTGGTTTTAATTCTGTAGCAGAAATGTGTTGGATTGGACCTACGTGCGTACCTCTTCGTTTATAAACTGAATTTAGCCTATTAAGTTCATAATTCTGAACAACGGGGAAATAATTCCCAATTTCGTGACAGTTTGAATCTATCATAGGTCACGTGACACAGCTATTTGTGAATTTATATATGGAGAATTCCACTGTTTTCCACCATTTCCAAACCTGCGTATTCCAAAGTAACGCCTTCATGGTGATGTACATTTTGAAAAGCATGAAGATCTCATGTAGTCTAAGTTAAACGAAAACGGACCTTACACAACGTGACGCAGAAGATTTTGCAAATAATAGTATTCGTAACTTACTGCCAAGGGTACACAATATAGTTCTGCACGGTTTCATAACTTCCGGTTTACGCTTCTTCCGGCAGTTCACTCCAGCAGGTAAGCCGCTCTTCTCCCAAACACAGAACAACATGCGACTCTTCTTCCCTTTACCGGAGCATGGTGGAGTACACTGTGATAGCAACAATTATACTGTAGACTTTACTTGCTGAACAATATTATCTCATTTCTACCTTACCTCTCGAGAAATCGAAAACAACAGTTGAGATTATCTTGAACGAAAAATTAATTACAGTCTAACCTGAATATATATTTTGTCATACAGAAAGTGATCGTATAACAGTATTTTCGATATTTTGGGATTACACTATCTTAGTATAGCACAAATTCTAGTGCTGAAAATTGATCGAGTTCCATGCAAGATTCGAACCAGCGACCTCCAGCGGTTGGGTGTTCACTATGGTGGTCACTGGTTTGAATCTCACATGGGACTCGCCCAATTTTCGGTATTAGAATGCTGAAATAGTGTAATACCAAAAATAACGAAAATACTGTTACAGTCAAACCTGCCTCAAGAGAGGACACCTGAGAAACAAAAGAAAATGGTCCCTTATGACGGTTGGTCTTTTGATATACGGAAAACTCATTGTGGGACATTTATGCTGTATTACTTAAACACAGATGGTATTTCAATAAACATCGTCGTAAGGGCATGCAGGTTTGACTGTAGTCTTGATAGTTATCACTCCCAAGAACAATATCCATCATATTATAATTTAGTCAGTGGCATGCGAATAATCCATACATACTAGCTTATGCCATACATTTTGCTGACAAGCCTTCGTGACAATGCAGCGACGAGCGGATCGATTGAGATATATCGAATATCCAGTGCATTTGCGAAGCAGAAGATGTTATTAGTATGTCATCGCAATGTATGCATGCGTTGAGAAACATTCGGAACGATAAACTAATCCCTAGCTTTCAAATTGCTTCTGAACATGGAAAGCGCATTGTTGGTAAATGTTGTTGCTCATAGCGAGGAACATGGTTATCTCCCCTCTAAGTCCATACAATAGACAGGTTACGGTCGGCATCGCGGTTCAAATTGATGTCTGGATCTAGGCTCATTCTCCGCATTGTGCAATGCATCGAATCAGAATGAACAACCACAGGCTAGGAGAATGAACGATAAATGCTCATTGAGAGGAGACATGAACTGATCTAACCAATCAGAGACATGAACTGATCTAACCAATCAGGCTTCTGGAATTTTTAGCCAATAGAATTCAAACCCAGTTTGTATCGGCGGCGAAACGATATGCTGGCCGATACCTGTCTACTGTATGGATATACAGAGGAGGCAACCGATCTAAAAATGAGAACAAAATCTGAATCTTCTTTGCCTGTGTTTTATCGCAGGTGACGGTCACATAACCATCTACCCGTGTTTCTGAATTCAAATATAGTCGTACTGGTGCATAGCCGTTATAGCAAGACCTTCATCTGGTCGCAAAATTCAACGTAAAGATGCCCCAGAATATTAGCGCGATATACACTCTCAAAATGATTCAGGGAATAGCCCATTATCAGGGAATTAAGCCCGAAATTCAGGACATATTTCCTGCATACAGACCATCTCATTTCCTGGATTTTAGGGGCTTCGTCATTTTATTTAGGGAGAATTTCTAAAATTTCAGGCTGAAATTCCTGGAAATGAATTGCGATTGTATGCCATCATTTCGAGAGTGTACCTTTCTTACCTGAGACCACTTTGATGTTTCCCAAACAGAATTGCAGCCACTGTTGAGACATTCCCGTCGATTCAGAGGACGAGTATTCGGGAAACAATGTATATTCTTGGCTACTGAACTGTTGTGAAAGGAACAAGTGACATTACGCTCCTGTGTGGAATAACCTTCGATAACACAGTCCTGTTCTGAGCACTAGAATCAAAAATATACGAAAAACTACAATGGTTGATATCCCATTTTCCAGATCGATGTGCATAATTGTGTGGCACTAGCATATATTGTCAAGCATGCAAAATGTTAAACATACAGTAATTTCACCAATTACATGAGTGTGCGTGCAGCTCGGTGAGGTTAATATTCAAATTTATTAATCGTGCGTGTTAGAGGTCGAAAAGATGTATTCGTCTCCATATATATATATAAGCTTTCGGGGAAGAGTATCTTCAATTGAAGGACTCTCACATTGATGCAACTTTTTATTTTTCTATTCCTACATCGCGACAGCAGACAGAGGCTAAATGGACAGTAACGGACCCCAGACCAGAGAGAAAGACATCAACAGGTTAAACATTCAAATATCAAATATCATATCACTAAATCACCATCTACTAAAATGTGACATCTCATGCCAAAATGATGAGATTAAAATTCAAACGGCTTGCAAGTAAAAAAAACATTCAGAATTAAAAGTCGCTTCAAAATACAAGCATTTTGGAGGAAAAAGACAGTTTTCCCAAATTTCCAAACCTGTTAATTGCAGTTAATCTTCGGAAAATAGGACATTATACCTCTATGATTGAAGCCCGTTTCTCATGTGTGAAGTGAATTAGCAATTGAACAATCCTACACTAGTGTAATGAATAAGAATGTCCTGGTGATTAGTGTCCCTTTTCTGATCCTTTTCCATTGCAACCAAGGACGGACACTTGTCACCAATGTGGAGAAGCAGGGTTAGAATATACAATGTATAGCCACTGAACATTCTCAGCCCCCACACCGGTAATACCGTTAGGTTGAATTGTAATGTCCAGCAGAGACTGTCATATCTCTGTTCATGATTGCTACTCTAAAATATGTATATACGTATACATGTAGGCGTCCGATTTGACATTCACAGTTATAACCGTCCTTCACAAAAGAATGTCCGCGTCAATAACCGGAAGATCTTTATCGTACGACATTTATAGCATTAATTCCGACCATCCATCACATGATAGTACCAATATCTTAATTTATTGTTGCAATCTGATATATGATAGTCTTTCTCGAAGGCCTGTAAAAATTAATGTGGACCCTAAATATGGCTATTAGATGTCATCCAGGCCGGGAACATACCAAGACAGAATATGCTAGTGCAATATATTGACCAGGTTAGAGAGAACTACCTCTCTAAAACGAAGGTAAAAAAGGTCGTTTTTGCTAATTAACTTTTGATAGATTCATCATAACACTCCAAAATCTTCAGAACACTCAACAGAAATTTTCTCTGAAAGAGCATAGTCTAATTTTTAACAGAGAACAAAATATGTCTATTATTGTGCAAATTTAACTTACCGCAATATGATATTTATAATGTATGTAAGCAACAATAATACCAGAGACGGGTAAGATAAAATAACGTATATAATATAATATATAGACTTACTCCCGATCGCGCTGCGATGGCCTAATGGTTAGGGCTTCGTAAGCGGTAGGTACTAGGTTCAGTCCTAGGCCGGGTCATACCAAAGACTTGAAAAATGGAACTTGTTGCTGCCTCGCTTACGCTCAGCATTAGGAGGATAGAACAAGGACTGGTTCGCTCGGTGACAGTATACTGAGTGGGGTGCCATGTCTGCCTACGGCATGATATTTCAGTGGGACAGCACCAAAAAATGACAGCATTAGATGTGCTCTGTTACAAGTAGGACAATATATATATACAGTTAATTGACTCGTTTATGTGATTAATATCACATAGATCATCACTGTGGATAGGCATCAGGAGAGAGAAAGAATAAAGGTTTAACCTCGAATTCAGCAAGGATCGGTATCAGTAAATCATGAACATGAGGCGAATAGCCACGGATACACCAATGGTCCATGCATCACCAGAATGCAGTGCTAATGATACATCGGGGATGCTTGTATCGACTGATCTTGTTCGCGCATTCACCAGTAGAAAATCTAGAAAATTAAGCGCATACTTAAGGGGGACCATTCACCAACTATCCATAATGGCATTAACCAAGTGCACACTTACGGAGGACCATTCACCAACTGTCCAATAAGGCCATTAACCAAGTGCATACTTACGGAGCACCATTCACCAACTGTCCATAAGGGCATTAACCAAGTGCATACTTACGGAGGACCATTCATCAACTGTCCATAAGGCATTAACCAAGTGCATACTTACGGAGGACCATTCACCAACTGTCCATAAGGGCATTAACCAAGTGCATACTTACGGGAGACCATTCACCAACTGTCCAATAAGGGCACTTCTCATCTGCAAAACATCTCCGCTCCGATTCTGGCGGCGTTAAACCTTTCTTGGTACATTTATGGTACTGTATAATCCTAGTGAACGAGGCGCTAATTTCTTCACATGTCACTTTTCTCTGTTGAATACCTTCACCACCGCAAGTTCTTGAACAAGGCGACCAATCAGCAGCCACGAACATAGTTTGTGCGGGACTTCTATCAGGGCTATGTTCTTCCACAACAGATGGCTGATCTTTCCATGGCAGCCGATGAGTCCTATTTTTCACCTTTTGTTTAAATAATGTATTGTATTTTCCACTGTAGCTGACAGTATTCAAGTACTTCTGCCGAATTCTTGCCTTTCTATCGGCCTCTGATACTGTTTGGAATTTTATTTCTATACTAGCGTTCGCGCCGGATGCGACGCAACTGTATCTACCTGCATCTAGATGCTCTTTCGCCTTCCGAATCCTGAGCGCACCATTCTTCAGCACTTTTACCCGACCAAACGACGGTACAGTATGCTTCCCTCGCATCCAATACAGCAACCGTTTATTGTACCGCTTGACAGGACATCGAATCACCACCGTGGCTCCAGGTAATATTAAAGCACTTCCTCCCACTTTGAGCACTATCTTTTTGGTTGATGTAAACTGTATAAAAGTACTGTTTTGTATTTTTATTTTCGGTGTGCTGTTGCTGCAGTCAGTTACACACCAACGTCTCCAGACGGGCTTTTCATCATCCGGGCACTCTATCTCTGGTACAGTCAGATATTTATGATGGGATAGCAGCTTCTCACATATAACATTTCTTGTCTGTAGACCTTCACCACATGGGACAGAACACTATAATATATATAAAGTACGATGAATACAATCGAGAATACTCGCTTTACCCTATGTGAACCTAGCCTGGGTGAACTAGTGGTGGGAAGAAATTGCATAATGCATTCAAACTTTCTTCACGGATTCGATGACATTTCCGTTACCAGTACAACACACACTCAAATGTATATGTCGTTCTGACTAGCAATTTATCTAGTAAATTAATTCCGTGATCTTAAGACTGTAACATGGAATCTTGAGTATCTCTCATTTCTTGCTAACAGTTGCAAAATTCTTCCCAATGAGAAAATTATAGACAAAATCAATGCCACACCCTGATTTGCCAGGAATCGCAACGGTGACAGGGAATTATTATTTTATTCATTTCTATCTAATTTCCGAGCATCTGGGGCCCAGCCAGATTTGCGTAGACTGGTGCTACAACTTAGATTGGAATATAATTGACAGTTCGATCCAACACGACTTCCACAACAACGTGTTCGTTGCTGAATTTTAATACCGCTCACTATCCAATAAAATGATAACATGTATCTTTATACTCAATTACAATGGCATACACATACAGTAATTGAAGTTCCATCTTTTTTCTGATGTTCTTGATTTGACTTTATGAGCGACCTTAAACCTCGACGTAATTTAGAATTCTACGTGACGTTGGTGTGACGTCATTTGGTGAGAAACTCACCAATGTTCATCAACCTGACCAAGAAAATGGCAGCGCCCAGAAAGACGACAGAAAAATGAATACAACAATAATTACCGGTTTTCAGTGGACAAAATATATTCATATTTGAGATGAGTGAAGTAGTCCTTTGACGTACTCGAGACGGCAAGGATATCATTATATTGTCTGATGTATGAAGCAACGAGATACTCGAGAATCTCTTGAGATACAGTTGATTTCGAAACTTCTTTCGGAGAAGGATGGAGTCTACACAGGCAATTTTTCACAGACATGTACCGAGCTGTACGCTACTGAAGGCCCACCATACATGTAAGTACTGAACTATAACTGAACAGTTCTTGTATGATAATACCGGCTCAGCACTACACTGCACTGAACTGAGCAGTACATGTCAGTTAGTAACAGCCTGGTTCCAGGAGGTAACTGAGCAGTACTGCACAGTAACAGGTTGATTACTGTTCAGTTACCATTCAGTACTGTTCAGTCCTGTTCCGTGCGGTACCTTACAGTATCCAATCAGTACTGACCAGTTACTGAGTGGTACTGTGTGGATACTCATCAGTACTGACCGGCACTGTACTGATGTGTACTGTTCAGGGCCCTTTCTTGCGGTTACCCTTCAGTTACCACATGGTACCAACATGTGGAAATTTGGCTGTGTATAGTTGTCACCTGCCTTGAGCTGAGCAGTTTAGAGCATATCTGGATCTATGGGGTTATGCATTGACTGGCCTGTACCCTGCCATTTTAACATTCATGGACAACATAAAACAATTCCTCTCGATTCTCATAATTACAAACGGTGAGGACTACAACCGTTCGCAGTTTATCCTACACGTTCAATTTTGTGCAAAGTTTGATTTTGAAAAGTGCCAGGAATCGTCACGAGCAAGAGGAGAACACCCGTAATCAAAATGATTGGACTTAGACATACCTCAGACCATTTGTCTGACCGCCACTTTGCCGGGCAAGGGTGGTCATTACAGCTCTCTTCGTGTTTCGGTGGAACTTCCAAACACTTCTTTTCATCCACACGTAAAATATGTGCTTTTCCTGGGGCCATTTGCTGGATGCAGTATACGGGCCTACGCCTGATTCCGCGCCCACATTTAACAGAGCATGGTCCAAACTGACCAAACTGCCATCTGTCAAATACGGAAGAGTACGAATCATTTACTGCGGTACTTTACTAGCATTCTTTGGTACCAATTTATCAATAGTCGAATCATGTTGCTGACTTAGCAGTTTCTAAACAGAGTAGATATTTCTGAATTAACCGAGAGTTGACGATCTAGCGCTCTAGATTAAGGGGTTTAGTACAGAAGTGACCCCATTTATCCCACAAAATCAGTAAGTGATGAATAGGATTTAACGTCGCTTTCAACATTATTTCAGCTATATCGCGACGAACCAACTAAGTACCACCAAGCCAACAGTTTTTTGACACTGAATTGAGAATGAACAATGAACTAAATATATCCCTCAAAACTCTCAACAGCAAAAATTTCAGCTATCTGACGAAAATTCAAATTTACGCTTGATTTTTAGTCTACTTACACTTGAGATTTGAGATTTTGTCATATCTTTTAACATGCGAATTTGACACCGCTTTATTGCCAGAATCGGCATGGTAAAGGGCCCATTTTTGTGTCTAATTTCAATCAGTGATGCATGCGAGAAAATATAAGCAAAGATATATGGAATAGGTCTTTGGATTATGGACGCGGATATTCTCTAATGGACGACGGCTGAATTATGAATGACGGACTAGACGCTTACAATATGATATTCACCATGTTAATAAAGATAGTATGTTGAGTGCATATTTTTGAGTGAATCCTAAAATTCCGTTAAAATCTACGTTATTTCTTAGATTAACTCGTTGGTACAAAACTGATTTTTAAAAAACAAATAAAAAACACAACATGGTTTTTATATTAGATATGTGCTTTTTGAAGTAATACTTCAATATAAAACTGTTATTTAGGGGGGTTCCAATCAACTTCATTGCATGTAAATATGATAAAGAAACCCATTATCTCAGTTCCAGATTGCTGTGGTAAGCCATAACCCCTAGCGGCGGTAGGAACACAGAACGGCGTAATCTGATCCCAGCGGCTGATATTCTGCCTTTTTAATTCATTCCATTAGAACAACAGCTTTACCTGTTGTATTAGATTTGCACATGCATGATGTACCAGAAATAAATTACTCTTACGGGTATATGTATACAATTTATGTATATATGCATACCATATTCCTTGTTGTATCTGACTGCGAACAGAAATCCGAATGCGTCAGGATTTGTCCACCCATAGCACTCGATTATCCTGTACTTACCTAGGCGGACAGGGAATATCATTACACACGCGCGACACCGTGTGTAGGCCAGGGAGAGGAGAGCAGAATTTCGGGTCAACTACGGCGTTGTCAAGGTTACGGACACAATCCACCATGGAGTCTTGACGACCTAATAAAGATGAAAATTGTTCTTCACGCAAATTGCTCCTGAATGCCTTCGATACAATAAATCTCTGCAGACAATGACCATTCATGATAACAAATTCTGTAACAATGGCCATTTCGATAACACATTACTCTTATAAAGGTGAATGTTCAGTCTGTCATCATCCCTTCGTCAACAGATTTAGAACCTGGTGACGTTTTATGCCTCTTCTATCCCATGATGCAATGTTTCATGACAATTAAATGGCAGGTGGGGATCACAATGCAATTGATTTTCCGGCCACCTCCCTCATGTTACACGACATCAACTTGATTGCTAATACAAGATTCCTGGAATGGCAGTCGGCCTTGTAAGCCTTTAATTTGGTGTGCCGGGTTATATACAGAAATTCAGGCTTTGCGGCAGCTGTACTGTGCGCGGACAGATTAAATCGTGTTATATACGCGACGTTATATTTCAAGATAATACACCTGGCATGTAGATGAATGAATCCACAATTCATCACGTCATTGTAAGAGGGGTAAAACGTCATCAGGGTTTAGGTTTATATGAATGCAAAATATGGCGAACCTCTGAGACATGTTTTGCTGCAGGAGGTGAATTCTCCATAGCGCCAGTTGTAGATCTCGCTGCCGGGTCCATTTTTCAATACATTCCAGTCAACGTCATCGGATTCGTGGCTGTTGCTACACGACCCAGCATAGCACCATTTCTCGTTGGATGGTTTGACACCTATACCACATGAAGTAGACGAACATCAATGGAGCTGAGATAATGACTAGTCCTGAAGCGCTTATTTTTCATTTTAAGAAGTCATCTACTTTGGAGACACGTTGCATAATGAAAAGTTTGCTACACTGTTCCTATATCTATATCAAGACTATCGTGATATGCTTAGGATAAGAAGTTTTAAGAACTGTTTTGCTCTCCCCAGCTATAGCGTCATACGATTTTGTTTCATGCACCATACTAGAGGCAAATGAACTAGAAGTCTGCATCCATACAAACTAGAATGCATTGGTCCGCCTCCCTGTTTATAACACATGATATTGACGAATTTGCACAACAAGTTAGGTATGGGACGTGTTCTGGTCAATTCAAAACAAAAATCGAGTGCTGCATCCCGAGAGATAAGTTGATGCTGGAATTTAAACACTCAGTCTATGAAACGTACCTAATTAGTCACACCCATGATCATCTGCGTGGCGCTTTTGCATTTCATCTTGAAGGTGTGTAATGTGCAATAATCTCGTAAAGTAGGTTGTTTGATGAGAGTCAGCGTTTTCTAGCCAGTGTAATTCTAATGATATAAACTTCGAGTTAATTTGCTTCTGTGTATACTCTGTGGCATATAGTAATGACATAATATTTTTCTCATATGGAAGGGTCAATAAGGTCGCAGAAGGTGTCAGTGGTTGGTTATTTGGTTGAGCATACGATATAAATGGCACACCAACAATACCACAATTATACACCTGTGCAATTGATTCTTGATGCAGGGGACAACGAATACGTTCTACAAAACGCAATATACTATAACTATCGTACAGATAAATAGCAATTTCGTAAATCTCGGATGCAACAAATGAAATTTATGTGGTGCCAACCGATGATTTTCTACAAGCACGAGCGTAGACAAATACACATATAGTGTTTCCAGCGATTCTTGAAAGAGATTTGAATGGACTACGGTAATCTAACAGATATATTAGAAGTCAGGCTCGAACAAGTGATTTCAGAAAATAAGATTTTGGCTCCCAAATGTAAATTCCTGCAAGTCATATTTCAGTCAGGTGAGACATATCTGCCGCATCCAGAACCGTCAACATTTTAAACTGCAGTGTTCGATAGGTCTCAACGTGCTATTGCAAAAATTAAAACAATATGTTCGCCGGTTCAAACTTGGTATTTTTGCAAGACAAAGCCAACGTGAAAACTACCTCAATTCGAAAACAAATAACATTGAGATTTGGCACTGATCATCTTACCATGCACTACGACCTGCAGCTCATTTAATAGAAGATACGTCGTCGAAGGATAACAGTTAGGCCAAATTAGACCAAAGACAGATATTCAAAGAATGTAATTAATTGTATTTGCGATAGCCACCTACCATCGCAGTCACCATCTGGTAGAGTATCCGTCTTTTCCAGGTAAGTGAGATACACCTGACAATTGACGGATCTACTTTTTACACCTGTCCCACACGTCACACTACACGGGCTCCAGTCAGACACTACATAGCTAAAGCACAAAGAACATTATATCGTCATGGATGTATTTGCGATATCAGAAAGTTTATCCATGCTACCATAGAAAGAAAAATAGAAAATGAAAATTTCGATTGTTGGTAAATTAACTATATATGTTATGTGAATCCAATCTATTTTGTAGATGTGTAAAATCAATAACTGAGTTATATATTATATTCAAATTTTACATCTGAAGAGTCCCGCGTGAAATATAGGGACAGCTGATTAACAAAACATGAGATTACTGTATATTCTTCTTCTGTGAAACCCTTACCTGGGAGATGTGGAAGCTTTTGAATTCCATTGCTCCCTGGATTCCTGGGAATTTGTATTCGCTAGTTTTATTTCTTGTCTGTCATCTGTAAAATATAACGATTTAGCGATTCTAAAAGATTCTTCCATGATGTTTTTATAACTCCCTACCTGGCCTAGCTCACTAAACGTTCTACTCTTATCAAACGTCAAAAAATTAAGAGCTGATACTCCGTGAATTTATAGCCTATCATAGACTGTAATTTTGAGTCTATTGGCATACACATACAGAAGGATTATGAAGAAATTCAAAATAGCGGTCATGAGAGGGTGCCTTTTGGTCATAAAGTGTCCAGAGCTATTTTAATTCATACATCAGATCAGATAATTATTTGATAATTCATCATTTCCAGAGAAAATAGCAGAAATAACAAATTCGCAAAATTTCAGTAAAATTGACCAAAATGCATTTATATAGAATAATACCATCGTTTTTACATAAGTTTCAGCCCCCTAGCACAAAAAGTAAGAAGGATATTTGTGGGGTGGGGGCGCGATTACCTTCCTTGAGACTGAATAGGCCCAAAGCGCTGAGACTGAATAGGCCCAAAGCGCTGAGACTGAATAGGCCCAAAGCGCTGAGACTGAATAGGCCCAAAGCGCTGAGACTGAATAGGCCCAAAGCGCTCTGGTTCTGGAGGGTTAAGTGATGGAGAACTCATATCAACAAAGACATTACATGTTAGCAACCAAAGCTTCTATTAAGCGACAACACGGACATCAGTAGAATAAGCGCAAACTAAAAGGAACACAAATAATTTCATTTGTAAATTACATTATTCAGTTTCATACAAATCATCACAACAGTATTATAATGGATCTCATCTTACATCTGCATTTCTTCAATCAGCAATCTAGAAGTATGCCTGAAACAAACAGTGACTGGAATCGTGCAATAGTTTACAAGAGAGAAATGGGAAAAGACGGTGCATCCAAGAAGTTGGTGAAAACAATAAAAGTAAAGTGGGAAGATGTTGAAATGAAGAATTAAAACAAGAAAAACAAAGCAATAACAGATAAAATTTGTATTTTGCGTACGATATATCTGACGGTGATGCCAATGTAAGCATGCGATAAACTTGCTGAAATTTTTGCTTGGTTAGCACGGTTGCCAGATTTGAGTTGACAACGCGTAATCATATGACGGATAGGTGGTCAGGGTTCTGTTGGAGTAAATTCCTTTCTGAATGCGAATAACCTCTCTTGGAATTAATGAAGCATCAAGTATTGCAGACAAAATTCCAATATTTCGACCCCACAAGCCCCAGACCAAATATTTCGCGGAGGGAGGCAATCCCTGAAATGAAAATGCTCGCGGATGATCCTGCTGTAATACACGATTTGCCGGTCGTCTGAAAGTGGCAAAAAAGAAGAGTTATTGCCTCTTTTTTCAGGAGCAAGATTCAGATACAACAATGCCTTCAACATGGGCCTCGGGGAAATCACCGTCATAAGTTTGTTCATAGACCGTGTCAGAAGCTGATAGGGACTTGAAATATCACTGAACTGTTCCAGAGTGAAAGCAATCTGAAGAAATCATATAAAATCCTTTGAAATAACTTTTTTCATCAATATTCAGTCTGTGCCTATACTTACAGCATGCCTGAGGCAAAAGTTTACTCGTTGATAGCAACGAGATATATTAGCTCTACCGAGCTAGCGTTGCAATATTGTAATTCTGAGTATAAATAAAGTTTGTATTGTATTGTATTGTATTGTATTATTGCACTATGGGAAGGAAACATGGCGGTTTTTGCTATTTTTAGACGACTGGCAAGGCGTGTATTCCTCATGACTGTACCACAGAGATTCATTAACGATTCCCGAGGCCTGGCCCTTAAAACGAATATGGGTTTCACAAAAGTACACCCCGAAAGACAATCATGCCTATACCGAGCATATCTAATTTCCTGCCCGCAATTCTTTTATCAATCACTTATATACAATCAGCTCCCACGCAGATTTTGAATAATATTCCAAATGTTTCTGCACCGCAAAATGGTCTGAGAATATATTTTATCTTTAAAGTATTTAAAAGTTAATGTCAGGTGTTATCGCACTTACGAATACGCATGTTCACAGCGTGTGTGCATATGCTTCAGATTCAAACAGGGAGGCTAGTTTTCAAAACTGGCATTCGTTCAGTCAGCTTTATGTTGTTGATGGTGTTTGTACTTCACGGTATGGCTTCTCGGGAATTTCGTCCGAGCTCACAAGAGTTTCGTTTTTGACAGTGACCGCGTTATTCGGAATAAACCAGGGCGACCAGGAAAATCTTAGTTAAGACTAATATAAGCAAATGACCTGAGATACGATAGGCAGACCTTCGTTCACGGAGAAGTTCCTCCAGTAGAGAAAGAGGACACTGAAGATCAGCAAATAGCCAGCGAAAAGACGAGCATGCACCACTCAGTATAGACTACAGAAGGTTGAATAACGGTACAACTAATGATGATTCGGGCATAATGTTGGGATATTACAATTCGAGAGCTTGTCGTCTTGGTCTGATATGCGAGGGTTATTCTAATTACCATCAATAAGTGATCGACACGCGTGGTTATAGGGGTTACACAACCAGACAGACTGTTAGAAAGTTAGCTGGGGAAAGTACGTCAGAAATCAATGGAAGAAAGGAATAATTATTGCTGGAGTATTAAACTTACCGTCACTTTTTGTCGTCATATTCAAGTCTATATGAAAGAAATAAAATTGATATCTACGTTTTGACTAAATCCTTAAACATAATCATTTTACTTTGATGATTAGATAGTCGAGCTTAGCAGGAGAGTGAGAAGAGAAGTACGGGAAGTGTTGATACAGACAGCCAGATTTTGAAAGATCTCGACCGATAGATGATCTTCATACAGTAGCAGCAAAACGAAGTCGGTATACATTCGAAATCAGTCGATACGACTGGGCAGCCATATATGTATGACCTAATCCAAACAGCATGCGACATTTGGTTTAGAATGTAGCTGTTAAACAGAAAACCATATTCGTAACAGATAATCACAAGTTTAATATCCACATGCTAATGACACATTTAGAAGCGGCATCTTTTACGTTGTTTGCAAAACGTTCTGATGCAGCAAGCCTCGTATAGTCATAATTTCCATAGCCAATACAGTGGGGAGTGTATTTTGAAGTTGGGGTCAGATGAAGAGGCACTGATAGTTTACAAATGGCACTTTACAGGTTTACTTCCAACCTGTGCAATGCACAACGAACTCAATTGAAAAGCTGCATCGTTCTTACAATTCAATTCAGCATTGTTATGAGCCATAACTGAACACATAACTCTTAGATCATTAGATCTACTTGGGCAATAATTTCCACCACATACACGAGTCGCAAAATATCTAGAACGTATTACCCAATCTATATTCTAATCTATGGGAACGAAAGACCGCAACACATAGGGAGGAGCCAATAACTAGGAGAATAATAGGCGAGACAACACAAAGCAGTCTAGTTCCAAGGAACTGTCTCCAAGAAGACAAATGATAAGGCCGGGTTAGGAATGAGTCTGCCTTTGTTCACCAGCAAGAGGAGGGCATTCTCTCATAGTGAGTTTGCTCTCTCTAAAACTGTCTGCGTGACTCCATCTGACTGCATTTGGCGCATGCATATTCAGTCTTTATCAATCTGATCGACGCATCTGCATACGAGAGAGATGAGAAAATCATCCCGTGTCTCTTTTAGAAGAAGAAAGAAGTTAGAGGTTCTATCTGACAGTATGAGGTATACAATCTGATGGCCTGAGGACTGGAGAACATGAAGGCTTCATTTTCACATACATCCGGTGTTTTGTGTTTAATATGTGTTTAAATATAGGATATCTGTGTCGAAGGTTTTCTTGTCTGCTTCCATCCTACACGAGGTATGAAGACAAAAGCGAAACGAGTATGTGTCCGTTTGTCTTTTATCAATTTTCGTTGACTGTTGCGAAAGTTGCACCAGAGCCTGAAAGTTGGCTATCGAAGACATGCCTTTCTCAATTTTCGTGAGAAGGGGGCTCTCCTTAAGTCTCGTCATCTCACTCTCACAGACAAACATATCTGGCTAGAGAGCAAAATTGGATATAAATCAGTCGGTCAGAATATCAGCCAGTCAGAATTTATATATCTCGCCTAACCCGGCCTTAAGTCTTCAGTTAGGCAAGGTCTGTAAAATGAGGATACTAAAGTACGCATAAAGCGGTAACCAGAACGAGCTACAGACGAATACAAGATGGCGTACTTACCATCACGAAGAAGGATAATTTGTGTAGTTGTCATGGTTTTCTCTGGTGCGAATAACATTGCAAGAAGGGATTAAAATTGACAAGAAATGACACACTGGCTTGAAAATATTGTCAATATTGTGTCCTACTTATGATAGCTCTTGTTCTGAAGAAAAAAACCCCTGCAGAATGTTAATGATATTTTGCGCGAAAAATAGAAATAATGTGGTTGTCCACCAGACTGGCCTTGCACCGTTGAGCTGTAATACTGCAATTGTTACTGATGTCACATCTGCAGCATAAGTTCAACAACATTGAGGCTAATTTATCCGCACCAAAATATCTACACGTGTCGGTTGGTGGCCTGTATATACAACTTTTATTGGTGAAAATGTAGACTATATTTCGCATATATGTCAAACTATATCTACCTGAGGCTCCATGACAAGTCACGGCGGAAGAACATGTGCGAACTACTTCTGGTTTGCTTCTGTCTTCGCATGCCTCTTCCCTCATTTGTCGACAGATGACCTCTCGATACTGTTGGCCTTCCCCACATGTGGCCGTGCACTGTGTACAATGGATTAAAACAATTGTCATTCCAGATTATCATAATAATGACAATACTCATTATGGAAATCACAAAGAATGCGTGCTTGTTAAAAGAAATAGTTCGATATTTGGTACTAGTTCTCTCTTAAAATGCCAGTGGCGATAATTAATATGAAACCCATAATTAGGTTTTCATGAAACCCAATAAGTTGTTCTAATCTTTCGATTGGGTATACATTCTGGTATTTCATCGAGAAGATAAATATTTTCCTTGACAGCGTCGGTAAATTGCACACGCGTCATTGACAGCGTCGGTAAATTACACACGCGTCATTGACAGCGTCGGTAAATTGCACACGCGTCATTGACAGCGTCGGTAAATTGCACACGCGTCATTGACAGCGTCGGTAAATTACACACGCGTCATTGACAGCGTTTGTACACGAAAAGATATTCAACGCCTTTGAACGATAGGTCAACTGTGACTTTCCATTGTTGACACGAGAATTCTTCTACGGGCGAAGACTAAATATTGAATGTCGGAACTGACGCTTGCTAGTGGGAAAACTGCCTTGTTCACTAGGGTAGTTAACCATCAACAGCCTATAATTTTCTCTGTAATAGGCATATTTGATTATTCACATATAACTACGATATGGTTTGCGCAAGTTTAGTTTTCATGCACTTCTGTGTATAGCGGGAAAAGGGTTGTTAATGAGAAGAAGGTGTAACACTCAGGGAGCTAGTGAAGACAATTCGCAGGTATCCGATTACATATCGACATATCGTTTTGTTTTTTTAACTAAGTAGGTTTTAAAAACAACGATTATTCTCAGCATTCTTACCGTGATAAATGCAATCTTTTAAATTACATTCTCTTAAGAACCGTCGGGTATTTGTAGACTCATTTTTTTTTTTTTTTTTTTTTTTGTGCACATTTTAATCGTCACTGAATATCATTTAATGTCCTTTTATTATATCTATACTTATCTAGTCTATATTAATACTGTTTATTTATAATTAATTAATTTACATGCTCATTTGTTTTATGCCTTGTATATAGTCTTATTCGTGGTCTGTAGATGTATTTTATGTCCGTTGACCATTTGAATGCATAAATAAATTCCTCGCGATCTCGCCGAGTGAAATTTCAAAGTCGCATCTCTACGAAATTGAAGATTTAAATCGGTATGCGGAAAATGAATATCAACCCCGCTGAACAGAAAAAAAAATTCTCTGATCTCGTGAGGTTGATGTTAGCGGTCATAACAAAATTCACACTGCTCGGTTATAGACAACAATAGATCGGCTACAGACATTATAAATGCAAATAACTCAGGGAATAGGAAGTTACCGCTTACTTCATTCATATAACGAGAATAATAGGCTCAGAAATCTCTGCCGAGATTTGATTTGACTGGGTTCGGGCAGATGGTAGAAACAGCGAAAACAGTATGGTGTGGGTTAAGGCCCATTCTCAGCCTGCGATTTGTGTAACAACTTGTAGCATACAACTCAGTTGCATCGTGAGAACACTCGTGCGATTTTAGTCGCGTGCTACAAGTCTGAAATACGGCAGGTCCTAGTTCATGCGATTAGTTACATGCGACAAATCGGGGGATTCCCCCGCTGAGTTGTTACTACAAATCGCATCGTGAGAATGGGCCTTTACACAGCGTGTTCGCAATATCACTCCCCATCTTGGTACGATAGAGCGCCCAAATACATTCATTCATCCATCCATGCAAGACTCACCGGTGACCATTCTCCTGCGTACCAGGTAGGACACTGTTCGGTGTTACAGGGTTTTGTCATCGGTGGGCGTGGAACAGAGCACAGCGCGTTATGGACCCGTCTCCTCGAGCCATTCTGATCGCCCTCATCCACACAGTAGACATAACGCCGTTCTATCCCGCCGTCACATGTCTTCGAACATGGTTGCCAATGACCCGTGAACCATTTCCTATAATAATTTGAAATCGTAATAACAGTTCTATTGTTTCTACCCGTAACATTCATTCGTGGTTCCTATCTGTTCACAAAGGCCTGATATTGATCATCGTCATAAAAAACAAGCCGATTTCTCTGTTCACATTTCAAATTAGCTTTGATATGTCAGCCCAACAGTTCTGTTCAAAATAATTTATAAATAGAAACGAAACTTCCTCGACTCCATATGACTTGCGGAATGTTTCGTACTTGTTGTTTTTTGATTGGCTGTCCTATGTATCTGGCCACACCTACCGCCATATTAGGACGTAAAATATACTGAGAGAATACGTCAGCCTAGCCACACAGTCGTTCGGTAGATTCTGATTGGCTTATCTGTTTAATAATTTAGGCGGTCCTATCTATCAAGGTTACCTCGCATTGTGAACGGAGAAAGATGGAATTGGAGTATTAGTACGTCAACTATATGGATAAACCTATTGTATGCATAAAGGTGTTATAGTTACATATATCCAGTTTATAATCCGTTTAATGGGCAGAGATATTTATACATCTATTTCTCGTTCATAATCTGTATTTCAAATTTACAAACACTACATTTCATACTTTACGATTGAGCACTTATAATGATAAATTTGTACATATATTTGCATGTTCTCATATCTTATCAATTCATAATAATTACTTAAGAATTCACTGTTAGTGTTCAACAACATTACATTTTATTCCTCTCGTGTTAATTAATATTAGACATACTGGATTGCTGTAAAATTCTCCTGTTTTATCATTTTTAATTACAATTTGTATATACGTTACATTTCACTGTTTATAGAATGTACATTGACAAAGGGTATTTTATTGCCAGCTGTCATGTTTCGGCATGCTGATATTTGATTTAAGTAAAAGTTCATCCCGCCGTGATAATGGCACAATATTATCACTTCACGGGTTCATGGCAGACAGATGGCGATCTCAGACCGGTCAGCTGTACTTATTATTATTATTTGATAGTTTGACAGGTTTGAGAATTAGTCCGTCTGCCAGACTCACGGAGTGAGAAACAATTACAATTAAAATACTTTGTTACCTATGTTTGAATAGCAGTCACTATATGTCATGCTGTATTATAGTTAGACTATATAAGATATGCAATTTGTGTTTATGAAAAACCAGAAACTCGGACAACCAGCTTCTGTCGGACCAAGTTGTGCATAATTCCAACTGGATTTCTTGTGTAGATTTGTAGTTTTGTAGTTCAGTATATTTTATCATTAGAAGACACACTTCGGTGTAATAAAGAAGTTCCCGTGTTTGCAGCTCTACATTGCGACTTATTTTAGGTTATTTCCTATTTTAAATAAGGTCTTGGAGTTGCGCCGGAAAATCAACTTCTAACAAAGGTGTGCTTACCCTATTTCTTCTAATTATTCAGACAAGAAAACTGCAGGTCTCTGCGGAGAGAAATTCTGCTCATTTTCTACAAATTTCACTAGCTACCTTTTCAGTTCTTGTGATAAATTACATATTCATTACAACACATATAAGGGAAGTGGGGAGAGGCCTCAGTATTTAGCCTTAGGTGACATATACATACTTTTTTTCTGCTTCTAAGTGTAAAAATGCTGTTCGAAAAATTAGAAGAAATAGGGTAACTTATGTGATACGGATTATATATATGAACACCCGTTGTATTCACCAGCCTCGGGACCTGTGAACCATTTGCTACAATAGACAAGTAACGATAACATACTCTTCGAAATCCAAATTATAGCATCTAGAATGCAATCGGCATCTCTTAGACGTCCCAAGTGTGCAGAGAGACCAGGGTGTGTGGCGTTAACCCCAAAAAATGTATCTTGTTCAAGTCTACAAATACCTAGTAACTGTCTGTCTATAATATTAGCGTCTAACTTCTCACCTGAATTAAATGTTAGTTGCGAATTAATCTTAATAATATTACAACGATGAATAATATTTGATCTATTTTTCTTAATATTTAGTATACATGTATCTCTTCAGCAAACTAACGACTTACGTAGTTATACAGCGTGTGACTTACGTAGTTATACAGCGTGTGACTTACGTAGTTATACAGCGTGGTTTGAAACATTTGCGCGTAGTGGCAGACGGTTGCTGGAGATGGGAGCAGTGTTTTTTATCGACAGCGGTAAACCTAGAGGATGAATCCACGCACAGCGGTACGGATCGTTGAATACCTGTCTGCAAGGTAAAATAAACATATCATATGTATAGATAATATTTGTTCATTTCTATGCGAGCTAGAAAACGTCTTTATATACAGGTGCTTGTGGGATATCTGATAGCCATAGAACGTTGAGTAGTACTATCTGCGTAAACCATGCCCTATGAAAGCTCTCTGAGCAACTCGTCTTCGACGAAGTAGTATAATTTTAGTCTGTGATCCAGTCGAATGGCTGGAATTTCGATGCTATACTATGTTCAGAAAATTCGGGTAATAGTAATTTCCGGTGATGCAGTCGCAGCCGCATCTCATAATAAATCTAGGAGCCGGATTTGGGTCGTGAGTGGAAGTGGTTCCTGATATATATCAACTTTTTTGTCTTCACACATTGGGCCATCTCCTGTGGTAAGGAGGTGTCATGTGGAATCAAAGAACTTGAAGAATAGTGAAAGCAAATGAATATGTTCACTATCCCCATCGCGTAGTCTTCGTCATCGATCTTTAAAAATATATTCATTGACTAATCTATACCAAATACTAATTTTCACGGGAAACATCGGTATCCCGGGTAACGGATTTCATAATTACAACGTTCTTTATTCGTTCTGCTGGTAACATTACTTGTGTTTCGCTACGTACTGCATTATTTCCATATAACTAGTGTCAACCACATCATAGAAATAACTAGGAATATGAAAGTTGGAAATGAGGTCGTAAATATTCCGGACTGCATATTTACAAGACGGGGTTAAGCTGTGAACGATACGATTTATGATAACTGTACGTACACCACAAGTGACTGAGCAACCTGTATATCCCGGAAATTGCCACTTGAATCTGTCTAATTTCTTCTTGATGTCAGTCTTGCAGCCTAAATCGTTCCCACCACAGACTCCACACTGGTCAACCGTTTGTGTAGAACCTAAAACATCATCACAGCCCACCACCTACAAGAAGAATTACAGGACACGTCACGTGGGGCAGTGTTGTGAAGAGCTACACCCATAGCCAGCTGAGCTACATTACAATCGTAATACATAATTTTCAAAGCCTTTATAGAGATTTACAGCTATGTTTTGTTGTTTGTTTGTGGTCGGAAAATTATGTACATGCCTTTATCGTGTGGTGGAGTGAAAACTAAGACAGGTTATCGCTAAAAATATTACGTTAACGTAGCATATGCAATTAAACGCAACATCAAAAGAGTGGTGGAAAACGATGCCGGTGTGCTGACAAGAAGTTAAATGACCTCACAGACAAATATAGTGACTGTATATTTCTAAAAAAAACTCCACAAAAACCAAAAGCGATCTCTGTGAGGATTAGTATCCCAGCCACGTTTTTATTGTAGCTGTTCATGTGGACATCTTGAATGACATGACCACACGGCCCCTAGCACCGGCTTGAACGAGTTTAGATACAGATATTTCAGAGCGATGATGCAATATGCCCTATCAAGTCATCTGATACAAAATGATGAACTATGGGACCGCCAGATAGAAACCACTTTAGAACTTAAAAAATCTCGAGAATAAGCAATCTGGACTTTTTTTCATGGTGAACCAGCGATAAATCATCATGATAGGTAACATAAAAACATCACCACGGTTAAAGCATCGTTATTGTTTTCAGTAACGAAACCGTTGAAGTGGGCATTTCGTTACACAATTTAGTAATGTTATTGAAGTTCGTACTTTACCACAATGATACTTACGACTAGAAGCAGAAATTATTTTTAAATTGACAATTTCGAAGCCCATCCCCTCTTATTCGCCAAACACAACACGACTTTCTTGCTTTGGATATTCCCTATATATGTGACGCTATGAAGATTATATATTTACACTGAAGTTAAAGGAAACTACCGATAATCCAAGGATAAATTCAACATAGGATTATTAATTAATTGCTCACTTAGCCGAACACCGAATGGTAGAGTGCACTGAACATTTATTGACGGCACGTTTTGGTTGTGGTATGAAGGTTTATATACTGATCAGCGATACGGATTTGATAGTTTTGGAACATCATGATGTCTTGTCGGCATCAGTGAAAACTGTTTCTCTCTTGCAGGAAACTAGCCTATGTTTGTGTATACTATGATTGTCTTTTTGAATTTAGTTCTGATGCTGTTATATGGAATATGTCTTTGGATTATGGACGAGGATATTCTTTAATGGAGGACGGCTGAATTATGAATGACGGACCTGACGCTTGTAATTATATCTTCGTTCTACCTAATTCTCCAAATTCTCGAAATGCAGTTGATGCTGAAAGACAAATACAGATTATACTTCGCAGTTCATTGTGTCTAATTCCACCTATTAACTTAGGTTATCTTCTGAACATTATACCATCTTCCCCACATTATGGAAACAGCTATTCTGTCGTGCACGAAAGCTAAACAAGATGAATGTCTGTGGCCGCCTTTCCTGTCGTTTTTGTGTTCTTCCGACGAGATGTCTAAGGTATCGTGGAAGTGAACGTTAGATCAACGGACATGTGACGGTTACATCCTGTATCGTTTGTTACCGACTGGATAAACGACATTTTTTTCATGGCGCACCAGTGATAAATCATCATAATAGGTTACATGCTTTGTCACATTGTTCTCCTCGATACAGAACAGGGAGGCCTTAGATTTCAAATTAAGTGCCCTATTTGTTATCGTATTTGTATTCCTATTCCATACTGGGATTTAAAAAGACTTTGAGTGATGACCTGTCTCAACTAATATGTTTTCTGTGATTATCTATTGAAGAGAATTGGAGCTCCATGCAGAACTAAAAATAAGAAACCGTGATATCCCGTAATCAGGAACATGTAACATATTTCATATCACAGAACCAAAACATGTATTAGAATTTCCTTAATATTTATGCAGTACAGCCACCAAGAAAATGTTTCGTAGCGAATATTACACAACTACCCAATATCTCAGCAATCTCGCTCGAACATGTACGGAAATCAACGTTCTCGTAGGTTTTATGGCGTCTTTGCGATGAAATAAGAAGTCGGCGCTGCGTCGTGAAGACCCCTTCTCGCCATCCACGAGAGCCACTCAATGCGTCTTATAATTGTAAACAAGCGTCAAATCCGGCATTTGCTATACCGCGATCGTTCTTGGAAAAGGAGACAAAAATTACAGCTAGTTTCTTGCAAAACATGGCTACTTTCAGGACTCTCAACTAATATATTTGCAATAGGAATAAAATGATATAGAACTAAATACATGGAAGTGTGACTAACGTCACAGGACCGACGAAGTAGGGTAGGCATTAGGACTCCAACGCGCACTGAACTCTTGGACCCCCTCCCCCCCCAACCCCCAAGTAGAAATCCTGCCTATATTAAGAAGGGCACAGCTCAAGTCAGAATCATCAGTGATTTTCATCAAAAATCACCAGAAATTTTCATCAAAATTAGGTCAGCTCAGAACTTGCTGGTACAGTCCCCTAATGCACCTTCATGCCAAAAATCAAGGTTCTAATGAAAACCGTTCTCCTTATTTTGCCGACGAAAGGATTCGGATGGACTCACTCACTCACTCATTATCGCACAATTTGCAAATGAGAGCCTACTTGGTAGGAATTTCGCTCGATTATATTGAATAATATCTAATCACGGCTATTGTGACTGTAATTCTTGATTGTGGTTCACATGATGGAGAATGAGGGGCTTGATCGGAGTCGGGCCTCACACGCTGGTGTCCTGCATTATAATTTTCATTCTACTAATATTTTCCTCGTTTGAGTCGTTTCTTCTTTATAACGATCACATAGTTCACCATTTTCCATCAGAGGAGTTTATAGGATAATGCTCTTGGATATTTGTATCTAATACCGCTCAAGCCGGTGCTGTATGGGTCGTATTGTCATGGCATTCAAAATGTCCACATGAACACTCACAATAAAATCTTTCGATTATTTTTTTTTTGTTTTTTTATTTTTTTTTTTTATTGCTACATTTCATACATGGCAGTGTGACTAACGTCACTGGACCTACGAAATAGGGTTTGAGATCATTTAAGTGTGTACTCGAGAGATGACTTGGGGGCCCTGTGTGCTACCATGAGAGAATTTATATAGCGTCTCTAATTGACAGTGGGAACTATTAACTTTTCCAGATGTCACCGCTGGTGAGTCATTAGCGTAGCAACTATTATCGCCCTCAGTTTCTATTACCCTGGAGAATGATCAGCCCAGCAGTACAGCACGAAGTGTTGGGGGGAGAGTCCGAGAGAGCGGGGAACCCCCCCACCCCCCTTCTCGGCATTATGCGATTTTTCTTAAATTAGCCTAGGGAATGATGCTCTGTCAGAGCAGTTGAGAAGTAAATGTTTGTAGTCCTAAATAAGACAGGAAACTGGATAAGAAACACAAATTTGAAGTGAGAAAGGTCAAGATCAGAGATTTGTTAGAATGCAAGAATCAAATCAGGCATCACTAGAGAGCCATTCTCCATGGATATATTTAGTTGGCATTCAACTTCAAGGTACCTCATCTGAAGAGAGTACATAATAATAATCAATGAACAATAAAGCACACACGAACAAAATAAACAAGTGGTTATAAAGGTTACTGAATTTAAAACACAACGATGATTTTATTATCGATTTCTTCAGTAATAACATATAATAGGGTCATTGTTGTGTTTAAATTTAGTAATTTCTCTCATAAAATCCAGCCATTTTTTATTTCTTTTTGAGGTAGAACATTTTTTAACTAATGACTGAACTGAAGAAATGATGCAATGTTGTATAGGCTGGATATATAAAACGTGCAGTATAACATGCCTTCAATCTCAACGAAATTCCAAGACCAGCAAATGAGTGAAAACGGATACTATCGGAATGTGTGTGGTATCGGAATGTGTGTCAACATTACAATGTAAGTTAGGCTAAAAATAACAACCTCCATTCTCCGATCAAATGATTTGCTTCCTTCATGCATCGTGGCATATACAGCTCGCCTGACGCGAGATTCTGGGATTTCGGTAGCCTTCCGCAATACCACCGGCTAACAGCGACCAGCATGATCACGAGGGTTCCCGAATATTTCCAACAATTTACGGCAGATGTTTGGGAAGCGTGGCGTGGACTATTAGGGAAAACATGGCGGAGCTACCTGGAAACGTATAATGCCGACATATCTTGGCAAGTACCATTATAGTTACTGATATTTTCGAGAGCTGGGCGCATCATTTTTTTGTTGCTTTAGTGCTGGGCGGCAGAAGTTAGTCCCAGGCGCTTAAAAGTCACAGTGAAGAATACAGCCAAGGGTTCCTGATGGGCATGACAGTGCACTCGAGTCATCAATAAATAATAACAAATTAATTATAAATCAAATTTTCATCAGAATTCGATCAGCTCAGAACTTGCTGGTAACAATACCCTAATGCACGTTCATGCCAAAAATCAAGGTTCTAATATCAACGGTTCTCCTTATTTTGCCGACGAAAGGATTCGTATGGACTGACTCACTGACTCATTACCGGACAATTTGCGATCTGTAGCCTACTTCGTAGGAATACATATTAATGCCCACGAAATACCACATATAACAGAAATTTAAAAAAAGGACAAAAGAAACAGAAAAAGAAAAAAAAAAAAAAAAAAAACAATCGAGAAAAAAAGGACAAAAACAAAACAAGAAACAGATACAATACAGATGCAGTTATAGTCAACTAGAATCTCAATATTTGTGATTATATATCTTCGAAGTGTTTATGCCAAAAAGCCCACTGTTTGGAAAATTCCTCTATTTTTCGGTTTTAACTGCAATATATTTCTGCGTCACATATACGTTCTTTAGCTTATATATAAAGGCGTGGACTGCTAGTTTTCCGTTGGAACACCTTGTAGCATATATGTAATGCTTCAATGCTAATAAAATAATGTTTTTAGCTTGTTGGTTGTTAGATGAATAATATATTCCAAAAAGTATCATATTTCTATTAAAGGCGAATGTGGTATCTGCAATATCGTGAAAGGCTTTTCTTATTTCTGTATACAACTCGCGCACCTTCTCGCATTCCCAGAAAATATGTAATATAGTTTCCTCGTGAATTTTACAAAATGTACATAGAGGTGATTCTAATATTTTTATCTTGTACAAGAAGGAGTTTGTGGCCAAAATAAAATGGTTTATTCTATATTGGAACCACTGAAACTTAGTGTTTTGTGTCATTGTGAAGTTTAACTTATAAATTTTCCTCCATTGGTCTGTGCTAATATTATCTAGTACAGAATTCCATCTATGTTGACCACTTGGAACTACTTCTGTCTTTATAAGAGTTTTATACATATCTTTAGAACCTTTAATACTATGACGAAAAATTTGGATATGATAAGGAATTAATGGGGCTTCCAATATAAATGACTTAACTCCGTCAACTTTATCCGCAATTTTTTTAACAGCTGACATAACACTATAGAATTGTAAAAAATGTACGTTTATGTTGAATTTTTCTTTGAAGTTCCTATACGATAGGAGCCTCCCTGTTGTGTCAAATAAATCATTAACTACTCGTACACCTTTCTGATACCACGTTTTATAATAGAACGGCTTATTGTCGATTTTAATGTTAGTATTGTACCACAAGGGGCTGGCTAAAAACTCCTCCCAATTATTAGCTTTTCTGCTATTTGAAATATTGATCCATGAAAGAAAAACATCTTTCCAGAACGCATTTTTTAATTGGTTGATATTTTGTATCAAAAATGCTTCTCCAAAATTAATTATCGAATCCTCTGGAACAGTCCAGTAAAGAACAGATTTCCACTTGGAATATTGGCTCAAAATTCTTCTAATCCATGTTGATTTTAGAGCATCTATGAAGGCTCTAATGTTAATCATCTTCAATCCCCCTTCTTCATAATCACGTATTACCACACCTCTTTTAACTTTACCAATAGGACTTTTCCAAATAAACTCAAAAAATATAGTATTCATTTTTTTAATAAAGTTTTCTGATGGGTTTGGTAGAGCTAGAAACAAGTGGTTAAGCTGAGGGATGATCAAGGATTTCAACACTGTTATTCTCCCGATGGGTGTTCGGTTTCTTCTACTCCATTGTTTGATCAGAGCCTGAACAGAAATAAGTCTCTTTTCAAAATTTTGTTTGCATATATTCGCTAAGTTTATGTCAAAATCGATTCCTAACAATAAAAATCGCTCTTTACCCCATTGTAGATTCCATTGATGGCACATTTCCGTTTCACTATATTTCATTTTTCCTATCCATATGACTTGTGTTTTGGAGAAGTTAATTTTCAATCCTGAAATTTCCCAAATTGATCTATCTCTTCTAGTGCTGCTTTTAAAGAGTTCTCTGATCCATCTAGGAGAAGTGACGTATCATCTGCAAATTGTGATATTTTTAATTCCACGTCGCCAATGTATATTCCCTTTATATCCTTATTACCCCTAATGTTAATAGCTAGGATTTCAGCACAAAGAATAAAAAGGTATGGAGAGAGCGGATCTCCCTGTCTACAGCCCCTAGATATATCAAAAAATGCAGAAAGATTTCCTCCTTGATTAACTGCTGATTTTATATTTTTATAGAATACCTGTACCCACTTCTGAATTGATGGACCAAATTTAAATAGATCTAATACTTTATTTAGAAATTTCCAGGATATCGAATCAAAAGCCTTTTCGAAGTCGATAAGCAACAGAAGTCCTGGGATCTGATGTTCCTCTGTATACTGTAAAACGTCGTATACCAATCTTGTATTTTCCCCTAGATATCTCCCGGAGATAAAACCGGTCTGATCGCCATTTATTATGTTTTGAAGTACAGGTTTTATTCTATTTGCAATGCTCCCAGATCCAATTTTATATACGGTATTTAGCAATGAAATAGGTCTCCAATTCTTCATAAAATGACGCGGTTTATCACCCTTTGGTATACATGTTATTATTCCCTGCTTTTGTGTATTTGAAAGTTCCCCCTTTACCAAACCAAAATTTAGTGACCGGACAACAAAATAGCCCAATTGTTTCCAAAATACTTTAAAAAATTCCGAAGAAAATCCATCAGACCCAGGACTCCTGTTGCTTTTCATATTTCGAAGAGTAATCCCTGCTTCAGAATGAGAGATGGTACCTTCTAATTTAAATGAATCGGCATCAGACAGTTCAGGTATTTCCAAATTATTTAGTTCTACGTTTGAAATGTTAACATTTGTATCCTCAGAATATAAATTCTTATAAAAACTTTCAGCTTCTTTTAAAATACTAGTTTGGTCAGTGATATAATCACCCTGATCCGTTTCTAATCTAGGTATAATTTTACTTGTAAAATTGCGGGTGTCTAATCCAAAAAAATAATTTGTTGGTTTTTCTCCCTCCTCGATCCATTTTGCTCTTGATCTAATAATGTTACCCTTCATTTGTTCACGTCTTATATCTTCTAGGTCATTTTTCTTTCTTTCTAGCATTTCCTGTTTATCTTGTTCTAAATTTTCTTCTAATTCCGAAATCTCTCCCATTAGGCTTTGAATCTTTTTCCTCTCTCTTTTTTTCTTGAAACTAGCAAAAGATATTGCTTTTGCCCTAAGCTCCATCAATAGCGTTTCTAAAAATAGCTGATCGTCTATAGTAAATTCTATCTCGTTATCGTGGATATTGTCTATATTGTCAGGACTATAGACAGGGATAGCATATTGCTCTCTCACTTCTTTTATCTTCTGATTAATGCAATTTATATACTCGATATCATATAGCAGAGATTATTGGCTCGGGAATTCTTTGTCGACGACGGCTGAATACTGAATGTCGGATCTGACGGCTTTGATGTTGTATTGTATGAAAATAATGACTTGTTTAGAGGGGAATATGCAGTTTTGTTGCCCCGAGGATGTGCGTATTGCCCGAGCCGCAGGCGAAGGCAATATGCACAGCCGAGGGGCAACAAAAATGCATATTACAACACATATAAGGGAAGTGGGAAGAGGTGTTCCCCTCACAACAAGGCAATACTTTCATTATTATATTTATCAACTTAACTCTGTGCTATTATCCCTTGAGCAAAATTTGTTTTATTTTTTATTTTGCAAGAGCGCAATCCTGCTGAGTTGGTTGTTTTCAGTGGGCAATCGGGCCGGCGATCGCCCGCAAGATAATTTATCATGCACGAGATTCCACTGATTCGAAGCTGCTTCACTACTATCGTGTAAATCTCGCAACGCGCGTATAGTTGTTCAATGACGCTTGTTAATTACTCCACTAATGTGCTTGGGTACAATTCTACTTACAATTAGATGGGGGAATATTTATTTCTGCTGTATTCAGCTAAAATCAGCTCGACGAACTGCTCCGTAATCGGCTGTTTGCAGCGTGCGAGAGAACGGGGCGACCTCTGTTGTAATTATCTCCCTTTGGTATATATTCCATGGCGGGGTGGAATATGCAGTTTCAGCGGGCAATATACACCCACGTGACCGGGGAATATGCAGTTTTTTCTCATTACAATTTATATAGAGAGACACTCCAATAAATATAATAACTGCTAATATTTACCCGCTTATATTATATTTAACTGTACAGATTAATCGAAGCCATACCATACACTGTCCATTGATACACATGTCCCGTTTCCTCTCGTCACATTTAGTTCCGTCTAGCACTTTCGGAGCCAGGGTCACCACAAAATTGTATCCGTCCGCCTTGCAGCGCAAGGAGCACATGCGTTTAGGGTCGTAATAGGGTAGCCAGCGGTATATCTTGTTGTGAAAGGGGACTTCGTTGTAGGAGGAGCATTGCTGGGCCCGGAAGCTTGGAGAACCTTTGGGACAGGGCTACAAACAAAGACAACAGGTATGAAATCATATAGCTATCTGGTTGGACCATGGATCGTGCTATAAGATATCCT
>JAVTVY010018808.1:0-73020 GCA_036873755.1 Hanleya hanleyi | reverse complement strand
GCCCCTCTCTAATTTCATAATACGATAGACTACCCTTGTTCTGCTACATCATAATTCTTCTTGTCTTCTTAATAGCTTATATCTATAATGCCATCCTATTCAGCATTATCAACGCTGCAAACGAGTACGTACACATCGAGTGCTGGCTTGGTCTACACGCTGATCGGGATCATGGAGTAAAGTTTGTCCTGCCTCAGTTATGCCCCTTGGGTGTGACTAAAAATCGGGACTCATTTACGGGAAGAAAATCTGACAAAAAACGGGCAGGTTGACACCCACTTTTGTTTGCCTTTTTAAGTTGAGACCGGACCAGGGAACGTGAGTAAGAAGTTTAATTGAAATCGCTCTTACAGATTTTTCTGGAAATTGAGCCGAATTGACCATTTTTCGACATTTTTAAGGGGTTTTCTAGGAAAAATGAAGCAAGCATGGAGGAGAATGTTCGAGTTAATTTTTTCTATAACATAGCAGTGTTATATCTTAAAATAATAGTTTCATCATGCTCTTTCAGAAAATATATACATATAAGTGATTTGGGTTGAAGGTTTTGCGACAACTGGTGGCCGAAAAACGGACCCATAGTCTATTCCATGCCGAATACAAGAATCTCCGGAGTGCACCCTTAAGGCATAATAGTGGAGTCTATGCATTATCTTAATGTAGACTCCGTTACGGAGCGGAGATGTGTCATTATTCCAGATTGTTTAATTTTGACTGCCTAGTTATACCTGAAGCGCTATTTTCGGAAGCAGATGGAAAGAAGACCAGGAGTTCGATATAAATAATCCACAGTGTGTCCATTAGTATACAATTGAGGTTACTGCATACTGTATTCCATACAGGAGTTATCTCCCCTGGACTGAGATTTCGGTGGATATTATGGCAGAACGAGGTCCTATCAGAATGATATAAATTTGCCAGTGTAAATTTTCTTTACAAGAGAATCCATTTACAGTCCATAAAGGATGGAATGGATGTATATTATTATGGTTTTACAAATTATTTCTCAAGTTTCTGAAGTATTTCCCATGTTTCTAAGAGAAAATTGAGTGCAAAATTACCAATAATTTGACTGGGTTACATCGCTTATTTGCATTTTCCCGCGTTTCTGCTATCATTGGAAAGCGGAAAAGTAACCACGGCCTTCATATTGCCGAATGGATGACCATTATTAAGAAGAAATAGGTTAATTTTGAGTTTTGTTCTCAAAAATCCTGCTAGAATTGGCAAAATTGATCAAAACAAAGATGGGGTAGGGGGAAAGTTATCGGTCGGATTTCCAAAAATAATATGTATAACTGGCAAGTGTTGTATACCGCCATACTCACAAACACTCTGCGATTACGATACATCCTGCCCCTTAAGGTGGCCCTCCGCTGTTTCGTAGTAATGGCCCCTCTCTAATTTCATAATACGATAGACTGCCCTTGTTCTGCTACATCATAATTCTTCTTGTCTTCTTAATAGCTTATGTCTATAATGCCATCCTATTCAGCATTATCAACGCTGCAAACGAGTACGTACAAATCGAGTGCTGGCTTCGTCTACACGCTGATCGGGATCATGGAGTAAAGTTTGTTCTGCCTCAGTTATGCCCCTTGGGTGTGCCTAAAAATCGGGGCTCATTTACGGGAAGAAAATCTGACAAAAAACGGTTAGGTTGACACCCCCTTTTTTTTGCCTTTTTAAGTTGAGACCGGACCAGGGAACGTGAGTAAGAAGTTTAATTGAAATCGCTCTTACAGATTTTTCTGGAAATTGAGCCGAATTTGACCATTTTTCGACATTTTTAAGGGGTTTCTAGGAAAAATGAAGCAAGCATGGAGGAGAATGTTCGAGTTAAATTTTTCTATAACATAGCAGTGTTATATCTTAAAATAATAGTTTCATCATGCTCTTTCAGAAAATATATACATATAAGTGATTTGGGTTGAAGGTTTTGCGACAACTGGTGGCCGAATAACGGACCCATAGTCTATTCCATGCCGAATACAAGAATCTCCGGAGTGCACCCTTAAGGCATAATAGTGGAGTCTATGCATTATCTTAATGTAGACTCCGTTACGGAGCGGAGATGTATCATTACGCCAGATTGTTAAATTTTGACTGCCTAGTTATACCTGAAGCGCTATTTTCGGAAGCAGATGGAAAGAAGACCAGGAGTTCGATATAAATAATCCACAGTGTGTCCATTAGTATACAATTGAGGTTACTGCATACTGTATTCCATACAGGAGTTATCTCCCCCTGGACTGAGATTTCGGTGGATATTATGGCAGAACGAGGTCCTATCAGAATGATATAAATTTGCCAGTATAAATTTTCTTTACAAGAGAACCCATTTACAGTCCATAAAGGATGGAATGGATGTATATTATTACGGTTTTACGAATTATTTCTCAAGTTTCAGAAGTATTTCCCATGTTTCTAGGAGAAAATTTAGTGCAAAATTACCAATAATTTGACTTGGTTACTTCTCTTATTTGCATTTTCCCGCGTTTCTGCTATCATTGGAAAGCGGAAAAGCAACCACGGCCTTCATATTGCCGAATGGATGACCATTATTAAGAAGAAATAGGTTAATTTTGAGTTTTGCTCTCGAAAATCCTGCTAGAATTGGCAAAATTGATCAAAACAAAGATGGGGTAGGGGGAAAGTTATCGGTCGGATTTCCAAAAATGATATGTATAACTGGCAAGTGTTGTATACCGTCATACTCACAAACACTCTGCGATTACGATACATCCTGCCCCTTAAGGTGGCCCTCCGCAGTTTCGTAGTAATGGCCCCTCTCTAATTTCATAATACGATAGACTGCCCTTGTTCTGCTACATCATAATTCTTCTTGTCTTCTTAATAGCTTATATCTATAATGCCATCCTATTCAGCATTATCAACGCTGCAAACGAGTACGTACAAATCGAGTGCTGGCTTCGTCTACACGCTGATCGTGATCATGGAGTAAAGTTTGTCCTGCCTCAGTTATGCCCCTTGGGTGTGCCTAAAAATCGGGACTCATTTACGGGAAGAAAATCTGACAAAAAACGGTTAGGTTAACACCCCCTTTTTTGGCCTTTTTAAGTTGAGACCGGACCAGGGAACGTGAGTAAGAAGTTTAATTGAAATCGCTCTTACAGATTTTTCTGGAAATTGAGCCGAATTTGACCATTTTTCGATATTTTTAAGGGGTTTTCTAGGAAAAAATGAAGCAAGCATGGAGGAGAATGTTCGAGTTAAATTTTTCTATAACATAGCAGTGTTATATCTTAAAATAATAGTTTCATCATGCTCTTTCAGAAAATATATACATATAAGTGATTTGGGTTGAAGGTTTTGCGACAACTGGTGGCCGAATAACGGACCCATAGTCTATTCCATGCCGAATAAAAGAATCTCCGGAGTGCACCCTTAAGGCATAATAGTGGAGTCTATGCATTATCTTAATGTAGACTCCGTTACGGAGCGGAGATGTATCATTACGCCAGATTGTTTAATTTTGACTGCCTAGTTATACCTGAAGCGCTATTTTCGGAAGCAGATGGAAAGAAGACCAGGAGTTCGATATAAATAATCCACAGTGTGTCCATTAGTATACAATTGAGGTTACTGCATACTGTATTCCATACAGGAGTTATCTCCCCCTGGACTGAGATTTCGGTGGATATTATGGCAGAACGAGGTCCTATCAGAATGATATAAATTTGCCAGTGTAAATTTTCTTTACAAGAGAACCCATTTACAGTCCATAAAGGATGGAATGGATGTATATTATTATGGTTTTACAAATTATTTCTCAAGTTTCTGAAGTATTTCCCATGTTTCTAAGAGAAAATTGAGTGCAAAATTACCAATAATTTGACTTGGTTACATCTCTTATTTGCATTTTCCCGCGTTTCTGCTATCATTGGAAAGCGGAAAAGCAACCACGGCCTTCATATTGCCGAATGGATGACCATTATTAAGAAGAAATAGGTTAATTTTGAGTTTTGTTCTCGAAAATCCTGCTAGAATTGACAAAAGTGATCAAAACAAAGATGGGGTAAGGGGAAAGTTATCGGTCGGATTTTCCAAAATAATATGTATAACTGGCAAGTGTTGTATACCGCCATACTCGCAAACACTCTGAGATTACGATACATGTGAATAATTAATTTCGTAAAAACATCCTGCCCCTTAAGGTGGCCCTCCGCTGTTTCGTAGTAATGGCCCCTCTCTAATTTCATAATACGATAGACTGCCCTTGTTCTGCTACATCATAATTCTTCTTGTCTTCTTAATAGCTTATATCTATAATGCCATCCTATTCAGCATTATCAACGCTGCAAACGAGTACGTACAAATCGAGTGCTGGCTTTGTCTACACACTGATCGGGATCATGGAGTAAAGTTTGTCCTGCCTCAGTTATGCCCCTTGGGTGTGCCTAAAAATCGGGACTCATTTACGGGAAGAAAATCTGACAAAAAACGGTTAGGTTAACACCCCCTTTTTTTTGCCTTTTTAAGTTGAGACCGGACCAGGGAACGTGAGTAAGAAGTTTAATTGAAATCGCTCTTGCAGATTTTTCTGGAAATTGAGCCGAATTTGACCATTTTTCGACATTTTTAAGGGGTTTTCTAGGAAAAATGAAGCAAGCATGGAGAAGAATGTTCGAGTTAAATTCTTCTATAACATAGCAGTGTTATATCTTAAAATAATAGTTTCATCATGCTCTTTCAGAAAATATATACATATAAGTGATTTGGGTTGAAGGTTTTGCGACAACTGGTGGCCGAAAAACGGACCCATAATCTATTCCATGCCGAATACAAGAATCTCCGGAGTGCACCCTTAAGGCATAATAGTGGAGTCTATGCATTATCTTAATGTAGACTCCGTTACGGAGCGGAGATGTATCATTACGCCAGATTGTTTAATTTTGATTGCCTAGTTATACCTGAAGCGCTATTTTCGGAAGCAGATGGAAAGAAGACCAGGAGTTCGATATAAATAATCCACAGTGTGTCCATTAGTATACAATTGAGGTTACTGCATACTGTATTCCATACAGGAGTTATCTCCCCCTGGACTGAGATTTCGGTGGATATTATGGCAGAACGAGGTCCTATCAGAATGATATAAATTTTCTTTACAAGAGAACCCATTTACAGTCCATAAAGGATGGAATGGATGTATATTATTATGGTTTTACAAATTATTTCTCAAGTTTCTGAAGTATGTCCCATGTTTCTAAGAGAAAATTGAAGGCAAAATTACCAATAACTTGACTTGGTTACATCGTTTATTTGCATTTTCCCGCGTTTCTGCTATCATTGGAAAGCGGAAAAGTAACCACGGCCTTCATATTGCCGAATGGATGACCATTATTAAGAAGAAATAGGTTAATTTTGAGTTTTTTTCTCAAAAATCCTGCTAGAATTGGCAAAATTGATCAAAACAAAGATGGGGTAGGGGGAAAGTTATCGGTCGGATTTCCAAAAATAATATGTATAACTGGCAAGTGCTGTATACCGCCATACTCACAAACACTCTGAGATTACGATACATGTGAATAATTAATTTCGTAAAAAACATCCTGCCCCTTAAGGTGGCCCTCCGCAGTTTCGTAGTAATGGCCCCTCTCTAGTTTCATAATACGATAGACTGCCCTTGTTCTGCTACATCATAATTCTTCTTGTCTTTTTAATAGCTTATATCTATAATGCCATCCTATTCAGCATTATCAACGCTGCAAACGAGTACGTACAAATCGAGTGCTGGCTTCGTCTACACGCTGATCGGGATCAATGCGTAAAGTTTGTCCTGCCTCAGTTATGCCCATTGGGTGTGCCTAAAAATCGGGACTCATTTACGGGAAGAAAATCTGACAAAAAACGGTTAGGTTAACACCCCCTTTTTTTGGCCTTTTTAAGTTGAGACCGGACCAGGGAACGTGAGTAAGAAGTTTAATTGAAATCGCTCTTACAGATTTTTCTGGAAATTGAGCCGAATTTGACCATTTTTCGACATTTTTAAGGGGTTTTCTAGGAAAAATGAAGCAAGCATGGAGAAGAATGTTCGAGTTAAATTTTTCTATAACATAGCAGTGTTATATCTTAAAATAATAGTTTCATCATGCTCTTTCAGAAAATATATACATATAAGTGATTTAGGTTGAAGGTTTTGCGACAACTGGTGGCCGAAAAACGGACCCATAGTCTATTCCATGCCGAATACAAGAATCTCCGGGGTGCACCCTCACACGATCCAATCGGACCAATAGTAGTCCATCGCGACATCAAAATGTCCAATCCGGCGATACTTTCCCAGTGCGCATGCGCATGCTAACTTTTCAGGGAAAGCCAACCCATGGCCCCGAGACCCCTTCCATCGTGTTCTACAGCGCGAGACAAATTTCATAGTAAAATCCACAAGAAAAAAATGACCACCCCAATACTACTTCCCCATACATGCATTCCCCGGAGATTAACATTCGAAGTCACTGGGGTCTTATGTAAGGGCAAATCACTCGTGCTGTGCCCTCACGTGCCAGGAAGTGACCCGGAAGTGACCTTTGACCCGAGAGTGATGTCACCGGAAGTGACGTCATGCCGTCATCAGCCTCAGCCTCAATGCGCGAGAATTTGCCCTTCATATACTACTACAGTCAATGCACTCGATTTAGTGGTTTACATGACTATCTAACATGTCTGGCCAGTATAATGAATATTTAAACCTAAAATACTTCTGGAGAATCCAAAAACGAATATTTTCATAATATTTTCCATTATATTGTAAATGCTAAATAATTTGTTTACCTAATATTTGTTTAAGTTTTTTTTCTTTCTATTTTTTATTTCAAGTTATGCTTCCCTCTATCTCTTCGACATGGGCGAAGCATTTCTTGGAAATACGTTTCGATATTGCTCTACACCTGGAACGCCAGCTATATATTATCCTATTTTGAGTTGTTAAATGGATGCCATAACAAAGGCCTTAATATTATATTTATTAGAGATTTCATTGATTAGATTCTGATGTCGATCTTTAGCTAATGTTTATTGCTTTAGCCATACCTAAAAAAACAGATCTTCCTTATTTGCGCAGTCCCTGTGGTATGCGGCTGGCTTATAGTATTCAGGGATCCACCTGAAAAAAACTCATGTTGAGCTCTCTCGTGTTGGAGGTACAATTTTCATTATCTCGGAGTCCGAGCTAATTCTGCATTTTTATTGGTCGATTATGTCGGGATCCGAGATGATTCTCCATTTTCATTGTTCGATTATCTCGGGGACGGAGATAATTCCACATTTTCATTGATCGATTATCTCGGACCGTTGATTATCTCGAGGTCCGAGATAATTCTGCATTCTCATTGGACGATTATATCGGTGTCCGGGAAAATTATCTCGGGGTCCGAGATAATTCTGCATTCTCAATGGACGATTAGCTCGGATCCGAGATAATGCTGCGTTTTCATTGGTCGATTACCTCGGGGTCTGAGATAATTCAACATTCTCATCTGACAATTATCTCGGAGTCCGAGATAATTTTGAAAAAAAAAATCCATGTGTCTTCTAAGCTTCCGTATGATCATGTGTTCTCACCAAGATTAGTTAGTTCCTTGGAACCCCCAGATAATCTTAAAACATTTCCATTTGATCGATCCCCTTCTGCATAATAATTCACACAGTTCGTACATCACTTTTTAAGTGTTGGATGCAACAGCTTGAATGTTGCATTTAACACTGGAAAGTGGTGAACACAACACTTTCTAAATGCTTTCCCTCCTCCAATACTCTAGATGTTGAATCTAACATTTGCGTTTTGAGGGTGTACCTCGCAGGGGACATGGAGGATCAACAAAATTGCGACTGACAGTGAAATAACAAAATATTTTGATAATTGATGCTCCCAAGCATGCGCACTAAAGACAAATCCTGGAAAATTCAATAATTCAAAACTCGTTACTCGACGGTGTTTTTGTCGGCGCGTGGCGACTGACGACTTTTGCAATGTTTATAGATGGAAACAAACTCGGCGCGTTTCTGCGTCGCGTGGCGAGTGTCGAGTTTTTACATGTTAGAAGATAGCAGAAAGTCGCCAGTCTCTGGGGTGCGTAGCGAGTGGCGATTCTCTTTGCAGTCAGAACTCGGCAGTTGCCGCGCAACTGCCGTTAACATAATAGAATATATAATAATAACATAATATTGTTAACAGATAGAAGCAAACTCTGTGCGTTTTTGTTTCGCGTGGCGATTGGCGAGTCTTTACTTACATGTTAAAAGACAACAGAAAATTTCCAGTCGCCGGACATGTCTCTAAAACTCGCCACGCGGCGCAATCTTGGTTCAAATTGAACACCATACCACAACATAAACGTAAGGCCTGACATCGTTTAGAATCAAGCGGAATCGTAACCTTCACAGTAATCCAGTCAAGAGTGTATTAGCGCTCTATACAGTAACAATAAACATTGTTTTATTTGCTCCCGAACTACTGGATGCATTTGCGTACACTTCGCCATCCATAAGATGGCTTGCGAATCGTGTGTCTCCATTATCGCGGAGCGATATCCGGTGTTTTACCGGATTCTGTTCGGCCTTCTTCCGGCGGAGAACAGACTCGAAAACCCTGATAAATTACAGGTTTTCATACATACGCCGGAAACAGATATTGCCTGGGCTTACAAAATATACAGGTATGAATAACTTTCGTATCATCCAAGAGGTGTGGTAGATCTGTAATTTTGAACAAGTAGATCATCACATGACTCGAAAATGACGGGCTACGTTGGGGTTACGTCGGTAGACTTTAGCTGATTGGCTAACGAAGTCACGTGGTATTGATTTCTGGAAATTCCCTCTAGCAGTTGCCGAAAGTAGTCTGAAATGGATACACACGATCCCAGGGTCAGTCTTACCGCGTATCCCTTACCAAAAAATCCTATAGGACTGTCCTATAGGACAGTCCTATAGGATTTTGCCTATAGGACAGTCCTATAGGATTGTCCTATAGGACAGTCCTATAGGATCGTATAGGATTGTCCTATAGGACAGTCCTATAGGATCGTATAGGACAATCCTATAGGATCGTATAGGACAATCCTATAGGACTGTCCTACAGGCAAAATCCTATAGGACATTTTCCTATAGGACTGTCCCATTGGATCCTATAAGACTGTCCTATTGAATCCTATAAGACTGTCCTATTGAATCTTATAGGACTGTCCTGTAGCATCATTTACGAAGTTTCATCGAAATTCCATAATTATTTTCAGGGTGCTCTTTTGAAAATGATGACCTTTAATCTAGGAGTTCATTAAATAAAATGGATCAGGTCAACTTGCTTCTGGTCCCTGATATACACAACGTCCTTGAGTTTTTAAAGGAATAACCTCTTACAGTAACTACATGGAACATTATTGAATGCTCTCTAAATAGAACTGATCAGGTAATTACGGTGTACTGGACAAAAACTGATCAGTAATGTTCAGATAACACAAAGGTACTATTACGTAATATGTGAGACATGTAACAGAAAACTATTTGTGCAAAATACGGACATTTTATTAATAACTCATACACATAAATATGGACGATATATACATATTTACAATGATATAATATCAGTGTTGTGAGTGGCGAATAAATTATGTGGGGAGTCTCTCAGTGCTTCTCCATCCTCCTGTAGCACTTCTGCTCACCATTCAGCTTGGCCTTCATGGCTTCCCGGATGATCTTTTCCTTGCCAGGAAACTTCTTTAGGCAGTACTCTGTCAAAAGAGGTAGAAGAAAATATATAATTAGCACATGACTTAAATGACATTTAGAAGTACGACTGTAGGGCAGAAATTAAATGCATAAACTTGCCAATGGTTTGGGACTCCGAATCAAATATTCAGTCAAATAGGTAGCTGCAAGTTTGTGGGTAACCAAGTTTAATACTCAGGCAAATTTACTTTGATTAGCTTCTTATTTAAATATTAAAGCATTTTATTATAGCGCGGCAATTTAATTCGAATATCTGGTCTTATAAGACACTAAATGCTCAAAATGTTTTTGTCACAGTACATAAATCTGATAAAAGAATCTATAATGAGTCCTGAGATATTCTCGAAGATAAGAACAATTACCTTGTATAGCAGTTATCTTGTCCTGATCAATGGGTGGTTTCACCTCGGCATCCGGTTTGGCATTCGACTTCACACCAGTCAGCGTGTGTGTTGCCATCTCCGCTCTCGTGAACAAAGCGGACATTAGATCCATGGTCATCTTACGGGGATCACTCCGGTTGATGCCCTGCACAACTCGCTGTGGCAGATATACATTACCAGACAGTAACGCCTGAAAGATAATAAAAAAAACTGTTGTAATATTCTGCATGAATATAAATAGCAGGCCTCAATTTAAGGTAGTAACCTGTTTTCAGGTTGCCTGGAGGTTGCCATATGAAAAGGTCCCCATAATGTTGACTAATAATATGACATTAGGTTAATAATTATGCCATAGGTTGACACGGGTTACCAGTGTACAATTCATGGTAACCCGTTGACAGGTTACCATCAGCACTCCTTAAATTGAGGCCTGAATAGCATCAATTAAATGTTTCTATAGGTTACCAAACTGATCAGTCAGCTTTAGAAGAAAGTTCACTATAAAATTGTTCTTCAGGTATCACTGTTTTAAACATATTGTATTGATATAAGGATTTCCCAATTTATCTTTATCTGTATATATCATTACATATCGACCCTCTGGTAGAAAGGCCATGGCCAGAGAGTTTGTAATCGAGGATAGATAAAGCCTTTTATTATTATGAACGATAAAATAAAACACATGACTTACAAGGTCAACATCTGATTCGTTGGTAAGCTGTGAGTTTGCAGAAACTGGATATTGCTGTCTCAGGGTTCCGGGTGTTGGAACAACCAATGGAGATGGAGATGGAGCTGGTGACTGGGTTGTCGGCAGAGAGAGGACTCTTACTTCTGGTGTAAGTGGTGCAGCATGTACCACTGTTGAGGGATTTCTCGCTGGGGTAGTCGTCTCCTTATCACAATTGCACCTACAGCTTTGCTTTACTTCCTGCACAAGTTGTGTCAAGTCCAACACCATTCTTGGAAGATCTAATGAGAAAAAGAGAACAATAGAAATATATTCACAAATGCACCATAACATATTGAGCATAAATTATATTGAGTTAAATTACAATACGGATCATGTGTACATTCTCATGCTATTTAACTGGGGTAATTATATTACAAAGGAGATAATTAATTAATGTCGGAAATCTGGAAACAAAGAATTAAGTATTTGATCAGTTCATGGACTTTTGAATGACAAACTACATTGTAGTTAAATAAATGCAGATGCTGTATGAATATGGCCTGTGTTGGTCAACTGTTATAGGACTATTTCACACATGAAAAATACAAACACGAAACATGAAAGCTACATGTATATGTGCTGTAGAAAACTATAGTATGGTTACATTATGTGATTCACTGTGTCAATAATGTAATTTATACTTACATTTGCATATGTTTCTGATGATTCAGCAACCGAACTTCCTTCCCCATCACTGTCATCGTCTATAACTGGCAGAGTCTTCTACAAAATACATGATATATCAATTAGTTAAGAATCATCTCTGTTTACAGCCCCATTCACACAGTGTGACTTGTAGCAGCAACTTGTAGAATACAAGTAATTACTTGCTTTACGAGAATTGGCATTATAAAATTTACATTCAATCCAAGACACAAAATCAGTATCGAAAATACATGATATTGTTGTCATTAGATCTTTGAGATAAATACATTGGATACTTTTGTTTTTCGTCAAACATATGAACCTTTGAATAGTTTCAAGACAAATTCAATATACAAAGCTATGCTAGCTACCTTAGAATATCTGCTCTGCCCCATAATATGGTCCAACCTGGATTTAAAACTACCAGTGTCAATATTGGTCTTCTTCGTCTGAAAAGATAAATAAATTCAATCCATTGTAACATTGTTGCTTAGATATATTTGTTTTTGAAATTTGCATATTGTCATTAAATAATATTGCAATAGACTAAAAAATAAAATATTTATAACAAAAGATTTGATATATAAATTATAGTGATTGGGGCTCAGGTGTACATGTTTGTCAAAAAGATAATGAGCATTAGATAAGAGTTTAATGGTATGACTATAAACACACACCTTAGGGGTTTCCAATAGCGTATCTGCCAAACGGGAAGCTGCTTTCTTCTCACCCTGCTCTCTTCGTCTCTTGACCGGCAGCTACAATGATATGAAGGACCAGTCAGTATAAACGAGATAAATTATCTATATCATGTACAACAGTTTTCCAATTTATTTTGATCTATGATAGTAAAAAAAATATTACAGTTACTGCACAAGATATTATTGCAATGAAATCTCGTTCTGTAGAAAGAACCTATGAATATAAGCATGTAAATCAATGCTTGACTTTATACCAAGCTGATTTGTGGCACACATTGATATGAATATGAGAGGGTAAAAATAGCCCTGGCCAAAATCAAGGTCAATTATTGAAAAACTTACCGGTATTTGTCTTGATGAGGTATCCTCGTCCGTAATGTGATGTACCATCCTCTTCCGCTTGCCCCTGCCTAACTCTGGTGTCAAAATTAGTTCCTCTTCGTTCACGTGCTTCTTCATCAATTTGACCAGCGTTACTCGATCATCTGTAATAGGAAAATAATGTTTTCAAACATGGATGCCATATTTCATGCAAGTAATATCTGCATTATATTATCAGGACTATCATGTTGCAATACAAGCATTACAAATATTAAATTACTCAAAATTTAACCATATTTTGGAACCAGTTATACCGTGTGTTTACTGATAAACAATAACCAAAACTATTTTGTATGGAATTTACGATATCTAGCAAATTTGATAGTTCTCTGTTTTCTAGACACCTAAAACATTCAGCTTTCCTGGGAACATCAGGTAGCCTAGGCATATATACCACCAGACATAAATTGTAAATCCATTCATTTTAAATGTTGTTGTTGTTCTCCGAATCAGCAACACAACAGCCTATATATTTTAGGGCCCATATTTTATTGTGTTACATAGATAACAACAAGAACATTACGAAATATAAGTGTTTTCTAGCTTTTTCGATCACTTACCACTGAATCTCATAACTCGGGCAGCACATCTCGTCAAAACCACCTTTCCTGGCTTGCTCTTTTTCTTCTTCGAGACCGGATTCACTGCCGTCAATGTAATCCAGATCGTCCTCGATCCAAGAAGAATTACCAACCTCAACAGTTGGGGGATCTTCGGAGAAGAAGTCGAACAAGGCGAAGCGTAAAGGTCCCATGACTCAAGATGAAAATGATTACTATTATTGGAGAACTTGGAAAATTGAGATGACGTTGTTGTTAACGATGCCATTTTGACTGAACTGTCGACGTTTATATAATGCGCATGCTCAGTATGATCGAAGGGAATTCTGGGAACAGTAAGGATTACCGCTGTCATGTTAGCCGGCCGCTCACGTGTGAAAGCCACCCGGAGGGCCTGGGGATAACACACCGTGGTGAGGGTATAGTGAGCAGGCCACAAAATAGTGCCTTTGATAATAAGCCGACCTGCGCCCCCCACTCGCCCAGATAAACTTTTGTCTCGGCCCCACGAACACATACAGACTAACCGAATTTGTATGATGAAGTTTTACAAATTTTTGAACGCAGAGCACATCAATCGGGCCCTGAGCTTAATATATTCGGAAATAGCCGAACATGAGGCAATAATATTCTCTTAGATACAAAGGAAGTCGCGGCTCTAAACAAAAGATCGGCTGTTCTGTCAATTACGGTGTTCTGTCAATTACGGTGCCGTAATTGCCACCCGCGCAACTGAGGGATTTTTAACCTAGGCCTCAAGGGAGCGTAGCGAGTTTTTACTAGTTAAAATCTTAGCTCAAACTTGATATAAATTTCTACAACTTGGTGAAGAGAAAGATAGTACATCTCTTCAAATTATCATGCTAAAATGGACGCTGAACTATACTTTTTGGAAGTTTTTTACATTTACTTCTGTGTTAAAATTAAGCTTTTCAGAGGGAGGAAAATCCCCCAGTGACGTCATTGTATCTGACAGAATGGGAAGGCAATAATTAGCACACAATTATATGGGGAAAAAAATATTTCAGCCCCGATTTTAACACATAATGTGAACATATGTACTATATTTCCGTTGATAGGACAGCCGGTGTATGTCTTCTTGGTTGTTCAGGGTAATCAGGGCGAACAGTTAAAAGATCATATTGCACTGTGGGGGAGTTTGGTTCGTTGGGAGAAAGTCATAACACAACGGGCGGAAGTCTTAACGGTATTTTTAAACAATGGTAGCATTAACTGTTTGAAACAGCATGAGCAGAGATGGTATTTCAAACCAGTTAAATGCAGTACCGTACCGGTAGAATAAGCCCACTTTATCTTTGACTGGGGAATTAACACATTAGACAATGTGGAAGACTACCCCCTGTTTTCCAACATTCAACTCTTGTAAATTATAGGCCTATATTCGCAGGCTTATTTTTGCCTCCTCTCATCCACTGAAACCCCAAATTCTTTGTTGTGATACACACGCATTGTATCAAGCTGTTTCTCTTTTGGAAATGCTATAAAACCAGAGGAGATGAAGAAAAAAAAGTACATTTTTTTTGCTCATTGGAAGAAATTTATTTGTGTCAATAAACAATTGAACTAGTATAAGGTGAAAATTCCCAATTGTTAAATTCTGTGGATGGTATAAGCTTTTACTTTATTTTCTATATTTGATGATTGTTCAAATTTACTTGATCGATGATCCAAAAATGGAGATTAATTTTCATCTCAACTATTATTTTGTAATGAATCACTTTAGATGTTTTTGTCTCCTTTGGAGTGAAGCGAATGTAAAGTTTGGTTTTCAAGAAGAGTGTTTTCCACGTTAGCGACAATTTGTATATATATATGCATATTCTGTATTTACGAATTGCATTATTATGTCATTGTATACTACATTTGCTGATCCCTGCCGTGGACTAACAAATACTGAAATCGAGGAAATGCACTAACATGCCCCTTTTTCTGATTTTTAATTCCATTTCCACAGTTTAAAAAAATTCCATCGAAGACCCCATTTTACAGAGATTTAAAAAAATAGAATCTGTTTAATCTATTAGGATTTACTGCCTCGATTGATGTATTTATAAGTCTACAGAAATTCCGAATGTAGAATTTACATGTTTAAATTGGGTTTTAATTTGTGTATCAGAAATTGGATTAAATTAATATCTTCCAATAAATTAATCAATGAAGCATTGTATCAGTTGGATCATATATCATTACATGTATATAAGCTTACATACTCGTGCTAATATTTGCGAATGATAACAGACAAAATACTTTGATTTCTTGCCTTATGTTCAATATTTGTAAATATGTATAATGCAGAAAAAAATAATAAAAAAAACATTGCTTTTATGAGATTTTTCACATTTTCCACCTATTATGTGCTTTTCTTTCTTGCTTTTATGATCAATGTATGCGTGTAAAATGTGTTTGGTTCCTCACACTGTCACATGTGAAGGACAAAAACAATTCTTAATGGATATAATGGCTGTCCTATAGGACACATGTTCTGTAGCATAGAATAATCCATCCTATAGGACAGATTTTTCTATCCCTTAGGATCCTATAGGACAGAATTATCTGTCCTATAGGATCCTAAGGGACAGAAGTAACTGTCCCATTGGATCCTATAGGACAGATCATCTGTCCCATTGGATCCTATAGGACAGATCATCTGTCCCATTGGATCCTATAGGACAGATCATCTGTCCCATTGGATCCTATAGGACAGATCATCTGTCCCATTGGATCCTATAGGACAGATCATCTGTCCCATTGGATCCTATAGGATTTTTTTGTAAGGGATAGATGACCGAGATGGTTACAGGTTGTACTGGATGATACACAACGCATTAAATTAATAGCTTTTTGACACTTTTCTGTGAGATGCTTGATATGGTTAGCCCATGTAAAGCGCTTGTCAAATATCACACCAAGGAATCTGAATGCATCTGAAGATTTCAAACGGGTTTGATGTAAGAACATTTCTAGAACACATACACAAATCTTCTTCTGGTGAAGATAACAGCTTCGGATTTGAAAACTTAAAACCCATTTGTGTCTCCACAGTAGAACATGAGTAGCCGGTTCGAGGCCAGGGACGCCGGGAAAGCCTATTACGTCCCTAAAAAAAATGGGGGGGGGAAAAAATTAGGTGAATAGGTCACCGTAAGTAGGTCACTAGGTCCCCATAAGTAGGTCACGATAAGTAGGTCCCCATAAGTAGGTCAGTAGGCCTCATAAGTAAGTAGGTCGCTTAAGTATGTCGACATAAATAGGTCGGTATGGCCTTATATAATTAGGTTAGTAAGTTACTATAACGTCATAACTAGGTCGAGACGACCTTTGTAACTAGTTTAGTAGGTCGAGGTGTCATAAATAGGTTGACGTGACGTCATATAGTCTCGCTATATGAGTTATGGGTGATGAAACTCTTAGAAGAAGGGACCCTCGACGTTGAATGGTTGAACGCGCGTTGCATGGTGATACAGCCATGGTAGCCCGTCTGCGAATCTATAAGGCTAGCCCACACGGCACCATCTTCTACATTTCACCATGAACACTACGGAGTCCACGCTGACTGATGTAAGCTTTGAAACCCACAATGGGGATATTCTAGCTGAAGTGTTACGTAAACCAACGTTCAACTCCATGCTATTATCGATACACCCCAAGGTGGGACTAATGATGCCTCTCAATACCAACGCATGCGTTGTCATCTTATCACGCTCATAGATGACATCCAATTGCTGACCCGAGTATGTCTTCTACTGCATAAGAAACAGATAGAATCCGAAGACGATACCAACACAACTCTCCGTGCCATTAGTCTGCTGACCTTGCATGTAGCATTTCAAAGCTTTATGGAGAGGCAGCTGGAAACTGGAAATTATCTTCTTCAATGGACTTTGAGTGACAGCGAGGACCCCGAAAACGTGCATTCCCAATAAAGCCCCCTGTAATTTCCTTTACGACATTCCATGTTATCATACCTATATCATAACTCTACGAGAGGAATTTTTGCATTCCTTTCGAAACCGCTGAACGCATCACTACTGTCGCTTTATCATGTCGGCGGAAGACAATCTTGACCATGCTGATATGTGGATTAAATTTTATCAAGACCAGAGTAGAGCTTACTTAAAGAAGGAAATTTGTGACATTGGGGGACAGAGAGTGCATTCTCCTCCAAACTCTCTTAATATTGCACAAGGCAACAGTACGGTGAACTCGACTAACACATCATGTACAAGAGAAATCACATGTTGAACTAATTTCACCGGCACAGCGAGTTGTGGAGCAGGCTAAAGCAGAACTATGTAGACAGCGTCACAAAGTAAGCGGGCAAGTGCCAGTAAAGGGAACGTGGAAGGAGGAGTTGGAGGAGGAGAAGGAGAAGGAGGAGGAGGAGAAGGAGGAGAAGGAGGAGAAGGAAGAGGAGGAGAATATACCGTATAGTATAGAATATATAGAGAAGTGATATCAGAATTAATCTACGTTTTGGCAGAGAAGCGTCAACATGACAAACAAGTGTACGATGTGTCAGAAAACATTCTCGCGTCCAGATATCCTGATCAGACATCGACTTATACACCAACAGGGGACTCAACCGATAAAAGCAGAACATCCGTATAAACCTAATCGCGAGACTTCATCTATGGCTCTCTCAAGAGCACCACAACATCCATTTACTATGATGGTCAGCGGCCCGACTGGTTGTGGGAAGCCCTCATGGGTAATGACATTTTTGGAGCGTGCTAATATCGATCCCTCTCCAACTCTCAAAAATGTAAATTTTCTCCCCGGTATACCTCATGACATAGGCGAAGAGTATTACTTCGACCCCGAGCAAACCAACGTTATTGTTCTGGACGATTTGAATGGTGATGTAAAGCGCGAAGAAAAAGTTACCGACCTATTCACCAAAGGGTCGCATCACAAAAACTTGTCCATAATTTATCTGACTCAGAATCTCTTCCCTCAAGGCAAGGCATCTCGAGATATCACACTAAACTGCCAGTATTTCGTTCTATTCAATAATCCTATTGATAGACAGCAAATTAGCACGTTCGGGAGACGGATCTTTCCTCGGGATATAACACATTTCATGGCAAAATTTCACGAAGCCACATCTCGTCCGTACGGATATCTGTTCATCGATTTAAAGCCCCATACAGCGGAAAATGACAGACTGTCTACCAATGTAATATCAGGCGATGAGGAACTCGTGAAAGAAGAACGGCGACAACAACTGCCACCACACCCAGCCCCAATTCATATTCCATCAACTCAAATTCAGCGCATACCATCTCACGATCCAGAATGATCCGCTAAGAGGAATGAACAAGTGGGAGAGGGATTATATACGAGGACAGCTGCACCGTGGTTCAAACTGAATGAGGTAGATGATCCATAGGAGTGGGGATGAAATGGAACGACGAAAGAGGAAAATACCCTCCAGATGACGAACTCATCCATCCTGGAAAAATAGATCAACCTACCCACTCGCGGAAACAGGTCAAATATAACGTGTGGAAAAACATGTTCGGTAAACCTATCGCAAGAGATTGTAGGGTTGACATTGACGAGAGAAAACAGCGATATACAAGCCAAGGTTACGACGAGGATGAGTCTGGTGCAAATGCTATAGATGATTATATTCCAACCATGATGAAGATTTTACGTCAAAAATACTACAATCTCCTCGTGAACATACAAAAGCTACAAACTGATTATATTCATAACGAGATTATGAAAACAACGAGGCGTATGCAAACGATATACGACATAGACTACGAGGAAGCACTCAGACAGACGATTAAGATGCGGAAATGCTTATTCGATAAGTTGATTAATGACGGTGAGAGCGAGGACTCCGAATAAAGACCCCAGTAGAAATATTTGTAGATAAACATTGAATGGAAGGCTAGATGTCGAAATGATACCCACAACAAAGGAGATGTATTTCATATAAGCAGTTTTCTCTCTTTATTTGTAAAGCAGTGCTATGAGTGGATGAATAAAGCTATTATTTGGCAATCTTCGTATTGCTTTGCCTCTATTTCATACTAGTCATATAATTCCTCCTCCTCGTCCTCCTCCTCCACCACCACGGCACACACACACACTTCTCCTCCACACACTCCTCCTCCACCACCAAACACACACACAGTCCTCCTCCACCTCCTCCTCCTCCTCCTCCTCACACTCCTCCCCTCCTCCTCCACCACACACACACACACACACACACACACACACACCCACTCACACACACGCACACATCCACGCACACGCACACCCCCACAAACATACAGACAGACACACGTACACACACTACCAAGTAGCCAGTCTGACTCCCTTCCACACGTGTCCTCTGTCCACCTTACATGGCCCATTCGGACCAGAGTACATCCGAACTGCCCTTCTTCTACTACTACGTGACTGCGCATGCGCAAAAAGATGTGACTTCCAATAACAGCCACCATAGTCGGATAGATGATTACAATTTCGACATCGTAAACTATATCCCTTTCTGGACAGTAATATTCCAGTGGGACCTGCATATGGCGTATACAATCTCGCCTAGTAGCATTTGCTAGATCCTGTGTTAAAGATGACGATTTTAATCAACGTCACAAACCTTTGTTGCAGAAACTTATAAAACAGGGCTATACCACCAAGCGCCTCCACTCAAAGTTTCTCAAATTTGGCAATACATATCGCATGCTGATAGCAAAATATGAGGGTAGCGTGCAAGATATATGGCGTTACATTCCGTAACCTATGTTTAATTTCGCTTAACCCTATCTGGCCTTTGGGGTGAGGCCGTTTTGCTCCCCCCCCCCACCAAACTTTCTGCGCTATCTCCGGAACGACAAAAAATGGAGAGCTGAAACTCTGAATTTATAGTTTATCATATTGGGGTCATTTTGAGCCTGTTTGCATAACCCCCGATCAGAGGATCGATGGGCAAATTTCAGATGGCGCCCACGTGAGGTACAAGGAAAGTGACGTTTTTGTCATATTCCTTCAAAATTTCTGCTTTTCCGCGATGAAAAGTGGACAAAAACTATCTTATTTCACATCACATTAATATTTACTAATTTATCATGCAGCTTTTGCGGAAAAATTGCATAAATAAAAAATTCGGAAAATCTGAGCGAAAAATCGACCAAAAAATGTCGTTTTTGAAAATGACGTCACTGTGCACTGTGACCTCATCAAAGCGGCCATCTTGGATTCTTTTACATTTTCTGGTAGAGCTTGACCCAAGAGTATAGTGTGGTAAGTTTCAGCCCCGTAGCTCAAGGAGTAAGAAAAATAATTAGGGAGGCCATTCCGTCCCCCTAGCTCCCCCTCCCCCCCGCGGCCACGACAGGTTCCAAAAAGCCCAGGACAGATAGGGATAACCCGGGGCTAGGGGCCGTATGAACCATGTACTTCAAAATCCCCATGGTGCTCATATGAACAGTCGCAATCAAAGCGTGACTGAGATACATCATTCTCTAGATGACGACTTTACAACGATTATTATGGATTAAGAATACCGATCAGCGATACGGATTTGATACTTTTGGAACATCACGATGTCTTGTCGGCATCATTTAAAACTGTTGACTGATTCTCTCTTGCAGTAAAACTAGCCTACGTTTATGTATACTATGATTGTCTTTTTGAATTTGGTGCTAATACTGTTATATGGAATTTGGAATAGGTCTTTGGATTATGGTCGCGGATATTCTTTAATAGACGACGGTCGATTTATGAATGACGGACCAGACGCTTGTAATCTCCACCACGAGCGTTACCTACGTCACAAAGTCGGTTATTGTAACCAGTAAAATGATACCTGTCAGAAGTGGGATTCGAACTCACGCCCGCATGTGCAGACCAGACAATTTCATGGATCTTGAGACTGGCACTCTCGGTCATCCCGACAATGAGTCATATACAGTGCTACACCCCGCATGACCTAATCCGGCCAATAGTGGTCCACCTCGACCCAAAAACGTCCATTCCAAAGCCATTTTCCAACAATTCCCTGACTGCGCATGCGCGCCATAGCCTTACTTCCACTCCACATCCGTCCAGTTGGAGGCTCTTCCACGAGAGCTTCTCCCACAGCCCAATCGGACCAATATTTGCCCACCGCGACTCAGAAACGTCCATTTCGATGCGTTTTTTCTATTGGGAATGCGCCATACCCCTACTTTCACTACATACTAGTCCAGTAGGGTGCTACCTCACGAGAGCTTCACTCTGATATCTCCCGCAGCCCAATGGGGCCAAAAGAGACCCACCCAGGTCCCCAAACGTCCATTGCAGTGCCCTTTTCCCACAATTCCCTGTCTGCACATGCGCGCCATTACGTAACTTCCATCCCATATCTATCCAGTCCGAGGCTCCTCCACGAGTGCTTCGAACTGATACCTGACTGGATCCAATCGGACCAATAGTGGTTCATCTCGATCTCAAAACGTCCTTTTCAGTGCCCTTTTCCCACAATTCCCTGAATACGCATGCGCACCATTGCGTAACTTTTACTCCATACTCATTCAGTCACATAGTATCTAGTATCCCTGAAGTCGATTTTTAGACCCGCGAGCTAGAATATATGGGTATGTTGGGTATTCTGTCCGCAGTGAGCTGCCAGATCTAATCTAGCTCGTAATTTGAGAGAACTCTCGACGGAAAGTGGGCTTGTATGGGGCGCCGATGTTCCCGGGTAAAATTACATAAACCCATCAGAAGATTTCGGTCCGGCCAGTGGTTTTCTCTGGACTTAAAATGGATGACAACACAACACACACATTGCTGTAGATAGCTTTTACTGCTCGTACATTTCAGCTTACAATTTTGTGACGCTGTACCGGTGGTAACATGACAGAGGATCTTATTCTGTAAATTGGAAACCGTCAAACATCCTCTTTTATACTATCCTAACAATGGGTACATGATAACATCTCATCAGACTTTATGACAATGGGACAATCGAATTGTCACTAAACCAAAACACAGAACTCAAAGTCTGGGTTCCACCGGGTACATTGTACTTATCCACAACGTTAGATCATATAGCTGACTACCGAAGATCGAATCTGACGCCTACTAGAAATACAGTCAAATATAATTTCTCACAGAAGATAACTGACAATGCTTGACCCTACAGGTCATTGGACAGGATGTTTATATTACCAAAGCAGTATCCAGAACCTAAAACAATGAATGTTAAACTGTCAGCCTCGAATATAACATACATGCAGCCTACTGTACATCATACAAACCGATACAGTGTAAAAGCTTAAGAAATCATGAATTTTCACTCAAGGAAAAAGTTAATATAATAAAATTGCTGAGATAAGAATGATGGTCAAGAATCGATATTTCACATATCATCCGACAATGGAAGATAAAAAATACGAACGAAGATCGTTTATTCATCTCAAAGTATAAACACAAAATGCGTAAGGCAGGAAGAAGAATAGCAAACGTGAAAGAATAGTCCATTATGAATAGCCAAAGTCGTCATCAGAAATATCGGTCGAATACCGGAAACAATTTATTCAATTACCGTAGCCCATATTCATTGCGTAAGGTCACAAGGCCATATTTACTATCATTTCTCAATGAAAGTACCCTAGGTATGGGGGACACTTGCCAGTCACTGACAAGTGTGGTCATGTCAAAACAATGTTCTCAAAACATGGCGCAAATATCAAAACAATTGCTGGAAAATTCATACATCAGCTTCAAATCCAAAATAGTTTATCAACACATTACATGTTCATGAAAATCAAAACAAATAACATTTATCTGTATCAAAATGTCAAAACTCCAACCTACATGCAAGATAATGTCAGAACAGTGAAACAAGAAATAAGCAAAGAAAAATACAATAATAAGAAGACAAGAAATCGTGACAGAAGCCGCGTGAATGATCAGTTTATCAGCCACTACACCAAAACTTGACCTCAAGTGAGAGTACGTTTCGTGCACCAAAACGCACACCCACTGGCAAGAGTGACAAAAGAGAGAAAAAGCAAAAACAAAAACATTACAAAGGAGTATACAAAGATGGAAAAACATAGGCGCGTAGAACAGTCTCCAGAGCACTGTCTAGCTGCAGGTCATGCATTACAATGTCACCGAGTGAAACAAAATTTGAGAACAATAGCCCTACAGATTACAATGTGTGTAAAAGATATACAAGCGCGATAAGGGTACAAGCAAAACCATGGTGAAAGAAATACACGTCAAAATGTCACGTGCCGAAACATCAATTGTCATATTCAATGCCTGTCAAGAGAGGCATTCGAACAGGCAATAATTCTGGGAACGTTCAAGTGGTTGCGAATGGCGATGTTAGGCATTTGAATCCTATCTGCAAGAAATGCGAATTCTTCAGATTATAGAGTATCAGACTCTACGTTCCAGCCTACACCAATAAGAACATACTTATTCCAAAACAGAATTAACATACCATTTCATTGCAAGAAAAACTATGATGTCAGAGAAAGGATTCACACGGGGAAACTCGATCAGTAATGACAAAAGTATTCTGCACAAAATAACAACGCGCATTATTCAATTCATACCACTACATGGCATCTCAATATTGTTGCAACAAAAATATTTACCACAGACAATTATTCTGTGGTTATGTCTCAAACAGTCTTCCATAACTGTCACCAAGTATCGGATTTCTCCAGCATCGACTGTGCTGATTTAATATACGGTACCCCATCCGCAAAGGTTAACATTTGGTCCTTACATGTTACTCATTATGAAAGCTAGAAAATTATGGTTGACTTGGACACAATATTTACGTGTTAATTGAAACCAATTTGTCATCCAACATCTTAGACTTATATCTGAGGATCCAAAATAAACAAATAACCACAAATATTCACGATATCCCGGCTTTCATAGCCGAATCGGGGATTATGAAGGTTCGTCAACCTACACGAACATGCTTTCATAGCATCTACTAAGCATTTATATGCTTCAAACCACTATTACGTACATGTACTCAGTGTATCTTAGGACCTGTCAATCATGTACGCGATAATTTTAGTTCCATTTAGCCAATATTGCGTTAAGTGTTTTAGCTTACCGGCTTACACTATTATGGCAACTAATCGCGATAAACGTCCTAATAAAAAAATCATTGTGGAACCACGTCACAATATTATCGTCCAAAGATCAAAGGCTAGATTTATCAATCTGCAAATCACTAAATTTATCAGTCACAAAGGAATTCATGCAATCTACCAGCTTCACCATTGATTCATCAACTTCACTGGGGCATGCAGTATTATCAACAATCAACAAAACATGCACAATATACGAGAGATGTCAACAATTCACATACGGCATGATTATGGCACATATAACATGATCGTTCAAGGGAGAGAGAGAAAGTTAAAGTTAAACCTCGCATTCAATACATGCTACCAACATGTCTGAGAGTTCAGTCCAGAATGTTTCAATCAAATTACAAGAATACAATGTCTTAGAGTTAGTTACGCATGATCCAGTTCTGTAAAGTACACACTGTTCATCACACGCACTACTGTCAATCAGTGGGAACTTCACAATGTCAGACAGAAAGTTCAGGGAAGTCCAGGCAGAGAATATATCACAACACAGTTATTTCTTCAATCACTACGGCCATTTACAAGGCTCTGTTAAATGAAACGAATCAAACTGTACCTGTAGATATTGTTTCCACGAAATGGACTCGTTCCAGAGGTTTCTGGCACACGCTGTCACGTCACCAAGGAAGAGGAGAAACATGTCGCTGTTATAGGAAGGAACAGTGTTTGGGTCGATCATCTTACCACTGAGATGGACATCACTCACGCAGTTGTGGACACAATTCCGGAATTCCTTCCGGTTAGAATCACAAGGCAGTTCAAGGAGAGCTCCTATGAAGAAGAACTGAAGAGGATTGCAAACGCCATCATGGTCAAAGCACCGGAACCAAACATGTGCACTAGTCACCGTCCGGGTGACACTTCATTGAATGCAGGAATAGAAGGGAAGTTCAATGCAAGAAGACGAGGAGAGCGGGAGGCGCGACACCAAGTAAAATAGTCATGTGGCAGCCTTGATGTACAGGATGAAGGAAGATCCGGCTCACTCACAAATGCTGCGCTGGACCATCGCGTGTTGACAGATGAGGAACCGCCCCATCGTGCGACATGTTTCCAATAGTTCAGACGAGCATTGGTGCGTTCGTGCCCGTCCGCACGAGCTGGCGTGAAGAATTTGCAAAAGAAAGATGGGAGAAATGGCTGCAGACCACCGCGGTGTCGACGTCACTGTGACACCAGAGGAGACGGAAGAAGACGAGATCCGTCAAGACTTCAGGGTAATGAAGGAAACAGGCCGCCGCACCGGAAGAAAGACGGAAGAGGGAAGATGACGACCATTCCACCAGTCTGGAATAAAGCGACGAAGGACCATGGGCTCCCCGCACCGACCGCAGAAGAAGAAAGAAGGAAGAGGGAAGACGGTGGGTCCAGGAACGGAGGGCAACGTGATCCAGCATCAAGACGGGTCGCCAAGGAGCGTCAGTAGCTCGTAGACGGGTCCTCGCGAATGGAAGCGAGGCTATCAACACCGCATTCTGGCTGTCGTATCACGGTCTTGCAGTAGATTATCCCACCGGTACAGCGTCAAGCAAGGCTGGAAACTTCAGACGTGGAAATTTAAAGGTTCTGCTGTTCGTCAGCCAATGTTCCCGTGGCATCCGGAATTTTTTTTTTATCCTGGCAAGCTCGCCAATGTAATTTAAGAGAACTCTCGACGGAAAGTGGGCTTGTATGGGGCGCCGATGTTCCCGGATAAAATTACATAAACCCATCAGAAGATTTCGGTCCGGCCAGTGGTTTTCTCTGGACTTAAAATGGATGACAACACACACATTGCTGTAGATAGCTTTTACTGCTCGTACATTTCAGCTTACAATTTTGTGACGCTGTACCGGTGGTAACATGACAGAGGATCTTATTCTGTAAATTGGAAACCGTCAAACATCCTCTTTAATACTATCCTAACAATGGGTACATGATAACATCTCATCAGACTTTATGACAATGGGACAATCGAATTGTCACTAAACCAAAACACAGAACTCAAAGCCTGGGTTCCACCGGGTACATTGTACTTACCCACACCGTTAAATCATATAGCTGACTACCGAAGATCGAATCTGACGCCTACTAGAAATACAGTCAAATATAATTTCTCACAGAAGTTAGCTGACAATGCTGGACCCTACAGGTCATTGGACAGGATGTTTATATTACCAAAGCAGTATCCAGAACCTAAAACAATGAATGTTAAACTGTCAGCCTCGAATATAACATACATGTAGCCTACTGTACATCATACAAACCGATACAGTGTAAAAGCTTAAGAAATCATGAATTTTCACTCAAGGAAAAAGTTAATATAATAAAATTGCTTAGATAAGAATGGTGGTCAAGAATCGATATTTCGCAAGCTGAATTGTTTGAAATTTAAAATATGGATATTTGGTGCTTGATTAAGCAAAAGCTATTATTATCACAGACAACGCTTATGCCCATCTTTCACCAATCGATGAACGCGATCGAGATACGACATTAGAGAGTCACGGCTACTGTTACAAGGATATTTCGCAGCCTGCACAGTTGCTGTCCGGGATTTTCCAGATATTCCCATGGAATTGCTACCAATTTACCGAAACGCAGTGACGCCATTCAACGCCCGTCGTTACGCTTCAACGTCCGTCCTAACGCCGTAACGCCCTATCTTTACGCCTTAATGCCCGTCCCAACGCCTTACCGCCCTATCTCAACGCCTGGTGCACTCTCTACCATATCGAAGCCCTTTCATCGCCTGGACAGTTTAGTACCATGAAGTACCCACGCATATATGTGCATAGTGTGATATAGTCTTTAAGCATCCCGGTCATTTCAGATGGAAATGGATCTCCGAAACATACCCAAGGCTCCCCTAACTTGGTTATGATGTAACATTGGGGAGAATAAACTATATAAAAGCATGAGAACGTGTTGATCTGTCTTTCTGCTATCTGCATCATGGCATTAAGCCGTAAGGGATTAGCTAAAGAAGACGTTAGGGCGTTAACCCCATTCCTCCTCCTCCTTCTCCTCTTCCTCCTCCACCTCCTTCACCACACACGCACACTCCCCAAACACACTTCATTGCACCTCCGAGTCTTCCCTTTCTCTACTACTTCCGAGTGATCTATAAAAAGAACAGGGGTTTTGGCAGAAAATTCCCCGAAAAATTCAACCTGACAAATAGAACGATGGCCTGCAAAACAGGGGTTTTCCCAGCAAAGCCTCCGTACAATGTCTCGGCGTAGAGCGCTGACGACATCGAGGACCACCAAGTCTAAACATGTTTATTCCGTGGTGTGAATGTATTTGATACATAAACCCACACGTTAGTATTATATAATAGCATTGTACAATTTCTCACCAAATATGAAAATCTGCTATGCTAGGGCGTCAAGGCGTTAGCATAAGACGTTGAGGCGTTAGCATAAGGCGTTAAAATAGGGCGTTAAGGCGTTCAGATAGGCGTTAATGTGTTCAAATAGTCGTTGAGGCGTCCACATAGGCGTTAAGGCGTTAACATAGACGTTAAAACATTACTGTAGAACTCTCCACAAGATGATGGGTCAAATATACTGGGTTTCTGCTTTCTCTCCACGGACAGAGACACACACACACACACACGACCAAGTAGTCAGTCTGACTCTCTTCCACACCAGCGCTGCCCACCTTACACGGCCCATTCAGACCAAAGCACCTCCGAACTGTCGTTTTTCTAGTACTACCGGACTGCGCATGGGCAAGATGTGACTTCCAATAACAACTACCATAGTCAGACTCTCCCCCACGAGTGTTACACACGCCATACGGCCGGTTATTTTAACCAATAAAATGGTGCCTCTCAACAATGGGATTCGAGCACACGCCCGCATGTGCAGACAAGGCAATTTCATGGATCAGCACTTAAGACTGGCGCCTTAGACCACTCGGCCATCCTGACCAACGCTGGTTGTGATGGACATAATAAGTCATATACTGTGCTACACCCCGCATGACCTAATCCGGCCAATAAAGGTCCACCTCGACCCCAAAACTTCCATTCCAATGCCATTTTCCCACAATTCCCTGACTGCGCATGCGTGCGCCATAGCCTTGCGTCCAGTTGAACGCTCCTTCACGACAGCTTCTACCACAGCTCAAACGGGCCAACATTGGCCCACCACGACCCGGAAACTTCGATTCCGATACGTTTTTCTACTGTGAATGCGCGCCATAACCCTACTTTCACTACACACTAGTCCAGTTGGATGCTACTTTACGAGAGCTTCACTTTGATATCTCCCGCAGCCCAATCGGGCCAATAGCAGTCCACCCAGGTCCCCAATCGTCCATTCCAGTGCCCTTTTCTCACAATTCCCTGTCTGGGCATGCGCGCCATTACGTAACTTCCAACTGATACCTCACACGACCCAATCGGACCAATAGTGGTCCATCGCGACCTCAAAATGTCCAATCCAGCGCTACTTTCCCAGTGCGCATGCGCATGCTAACTTTTCAGGGAAAGTCAACCCATGGCCCCGAGACCCCTTACATCGTGTTCTACAGCGCGAGACAAATCTCATAGTGAAATCCACCAGAAAAAAAATGACCACCCCAATACTACTTCCCCATACATACATTCCCCGGAGATTAACATTGGAAGTCACTGGGGTCTTATGTAAGGGCAAATTACTCGTGCCGTGCCCTCACGTGCCAGGAAGTGACCCGGAAGTGACCTTTGACCCGAGAGTGATGTCACCGGAAATGACGTCATGCCGTCATCAGCCTCAGCCTCAATGCGCGAGAATTTGCCCTTCATATACTACTACAGTCAATGCACTCGATTTAGTGGTTTACACGACTATCTAACATGTCTGGCCAGTATAATGAATATTTAACCCTAAAATACTTCTGGAGAATCAAAAAACCAATATTTTCAAAATATTTTCCATTATATTGTAAATGCTAAATAATTTGTTTACCTAATATTTGTTTAGGTTTTTTTTCTTTCTATTATTTATTTCAAGTTATGCTTCCTTCTATCTCTTCGACATGGGCGAAGCATTTCTTGGAAATACATTTCGATATTGCTCTACACCTGGAACGCCAGCTTGTATCTTTGTTATATATTATCCTATTTTGAGTTGTTAAATGGATGCCATAACAAAGGCCTTAAGATTATATTTATTAGAGATTTTATTGGTTAGATTCTTATGTCGATCTTTAGCTAATGTTTATTGCTTTAGCCATACCTAAAAAAGATATCTTCCTTATTTGCGCAGTCCCTGTGGTAGGCGGCTAGCTTAAAGTATTCAGAGATCAACCTGAAAAAAACTCATGTTGAGCTCTCTTGTGTTGGAGGTACAATTTTCATTATCTCGGAGTCCGAGCTAATTCTGCATTTTTATTGGTCGATTATGTCGGGATCCGAGATGATTCTGCATTTTCATTGTTCGATTATCTCGGGGACGGAGATAATTCCGCATTTTCATTGATCGATTATCTAGGACCGTCGATTATCTCGAGGTCTGAGATAATTCTGCATTCTCATTGGACGATTATATCGGGGTCCGGGATAATTATCTCGCGGTTCGAGATAATTCTGCATCCTCAATGGACGATTATCTCGGATCCGAGATAATTCTGCGTTTTCATTTGTCGATTGCCTCGGGGTCTGAGATAATTCAACATTCTCATCTGACAATTATCTGACGAGATAATTTTGAAAAAAAATCCATGTGTCTTCTAAGCTTCCGTATGATCATGTGTTCTCACCAAGATTAGTTAGTTCCTTGGAACCCCCAGATAATTCTAAAACATTTCCATTTATCGATCCCCTTCTGAATAATAATTCACACAGTTTGTACATCACTTTTTAAGTGTTGGATGCAACAGCTTGAACAATTTAACACTGGGAAGTGATGAAAACACTTTCTAAATGCTTTCTCTCCTCCAATACTCTAGATGTTGAATCTAACATTTGCGTTTTGAGGGTGTACCTCGCAGGGGACATGGAGGATCAACAGAATTGCGACTGACAGTGAAATAACAAAATATTTTGATAATTGATGCTCCCAAGCATGCGCACTAAAGACAAATCCTGGAAAATTCAATAATTCAAAACTCGTCACTCGACGGTGTTTTTTCGGCGCGTGGCGACTGACGACTTTTGCAATGTTTATAGATGGAAACAAACTCGGCGCGTTTCTGCGTCGCGTGGCGAGTGGCGAGTTTTTACATGTTAGAAGATAGCAGAAAGTCGCCAGTCTCTGGAGACCTCCCCGGTGCGTAGCGAGTGGCGATTCTCTTTGCAGTCAGAACTCGGCAGTTGCCGCGCAACTGCCGTTAACATAATAGAATATATAATAATAACATAATATTGTTAACAGATAGAAGCAAACTCTGTGCGTTTTTGTTTCGCGTGGCGATTGGCGAGTCTTTACTTACATGTTAAAAGACAACAGAAAATTTCCAGTCGCCGGACATGTCTCTAAAACTCGCCACGCGGCGCAATCTTGGTTCAAATTGAACACCATACCACAACATAAACGTAAGGCCTGACATCGTTTAGAACCAAGCGGAATCGTAACCTTCACAGTAATCCAATCAAGAGTGTATTAGCGCTCTATACAGTAACAATAAACATTGTTTTATTTGCTCCCGAACTACTGGATGATACACAACGCATTAAATTAATAGCTTTTTGACACTTTTCTGTGAGATGCTTGATATGGTTAGCCCATGTAAAGCGCTTGTCAAATATCACACCAAGGAATCTGAATGCATCTGAAGATTTCAAACGGGTTTGATGTAAGAACATTTCTAGAACACATACACAAATCTTCTTCTGGTGAAGATAACAGCTTCGGATTTGAAAACTTAAAACCCATTTGTGTCTCCACAGTAGAACATGAGTAGCCGGTTCGAGGCCAGGGACGCCGGGAAAGCCTATTACGTCATTAAAAAAATGGGGGAAAAAAAATAAAATAGGTCAATAGGCCACCGTAAGTAGGTCACTAGGTCCCCATAAGTAGGTCACCATATGTAGGTCACCATAAGTAGGTCAGTAGGCCTCATAAGTAAGTAGGTCGCTTTAAGTATGTCGACATAAATAGGTCGGTATGGCCTTATATAATTAGGTTAGTAAGTTACTATAACGTCATAACTAGGTCGAGACGACCTTTGTAACTAGTTTAGTAGGTCGAGGTGTCATAAATAGGTTGACGTGACGTCATATAGTCTCGCTATATGAGTTATGGGTGATGAAACTCTTAGAAGAAGGGACCCTCGACGTTGAATGGTTGAACGCGCGTTGCATGGTGATACAGCCATGGTAGCCCGTCTGCGAATCTATAAGGCTAGCCCACACGGCACCATCTTCTACATTTCACCATGAACACTACGGAGTCCACGCTGACTGATGTAAGCTTTGAAACCCACAATGGGGATATTCTAGCTGAAGTGTTACGTAGAACCAACGTTCAACTCCATGCTATTATCGATACACCCCAAGGTGGGACTAATGATGCCTCTCAATACCAACGCATGCGTTGTCATCTTATCACGCTCATAGATGACGTCCAATTGCTGACCCGAGTATGTCTTCTACTGCATAAGAACAGATAGAATCCGAAGACGATACCAACACAACTACCCGTGCCATTAATCTGCTGACCTTGCATGTAGCATTTCAAAGCTTTATGGAGACGCAGCTGGAAACTGGAAATTATCTTCTTCAATGGACTTTGAGTGACAGCGAGGACCCCGAAAACGTGCATTCCCAATAAAGACCCCTGTAATTTCCTTTACGACATTCCATATTGTCATACCTATATCATAACTCTACGAGAGGAATTTTTGCATTCCTTTCGAAACCGCTGAACGCATCACTACTGTCGCTTTATCATGTCGGCGGAAGACAATCTTGACCATGCTGATATGTGGATTAAATTTTATCAAGACCAGAGTAGAGCTTACTTAAAGAAGAAAATTTGTGACATTGGGGGACAGAGAGTGCATTCTCCTCCAAACTCTCTTAATATTGCACAAGGCAACAGTACGGTGAACTCGACTAACACATCATGTACAAGAGAAATCACAGTTGAACTAATTTCACCGGCACAGCGAGTTGTGGAGCAGGCTAAAGCAGAACTATGTAGACAGCGTCACAAAGTAAGCGTGCAAGTGCCAGTAAAGGGAACGTGGAAGGAGGAGTTGGAGGAGGAGGAGAAGGAGAAGGAGGAGGAGGAGGAGAAGGAGGAGAAGGAAGAGGAGGAGAATATACCGTATAGTATAAAATATATAGAGAAGTGATATCAGAATTAATCTACGTTTTGGCAGAGAAGCGTCAACATGACAAACAAGTGTACGATGTGTCAGAAAACATTCTCGCGTCCAGATAACCTGATCAGACATCGACTTATATACCAACAGGGGACTCAACCGATAAAAGCAGAACATCCGTATAAACCTAATCGCGAGACTTCATCTATGGCTCTCTCAAGAGCACCACAACATCCATTTACTATGATCGTCAGCGGCCCGACTGGTTGTGGGAAGCCCTCATGGGTAATGAAATTTTTGGAGCGTGCTAATATCGATCCCTCTCCAACACGCATCGTATGGTGTTACAGTCAATGGCAGTCAGCCTATGAATCTGCAAGTCTCAAAAATGTAAATTTCCTCCCCGGTATACCTCATGACATAGGCGAAGAGTATTACTTCGACCCCGAGCAAACCAACGTTATTGTTCTGGACGATTTGAAGGGTGATGTAAAGCGCGAAGAAAAAGTTACCGACCTATTCACCAAAGGGTCGCATCACAAAAACTTGTCCATAATTTATCTGACTCAGAATCTCTTCCCTCAAGGCAAGGCATCTCGAGATATCACACTAAACTGCCAGTATTTCGTTCTATTCAATAATCCTATTGATAGACAGCAAATTAGCACGTTCGGGAGACGGATCTTTCCTCGGGATATAACACATTTCATGGCAAAATTTCACGAAGCCACATCTCGTCCGTACGGATATCTGTTCATCGATTTAAAACCCCATACAGCGGAAAATGACAGACTGTCTACCAATGTAATATCAGGCGATGAGGAACTCGTGAAAGAAGAACGGCGACAACAACTGCCACCACACCTAGCCCCAATTCATATTCCATCAACTCAAATTCAGCGCATACCATCTCACGATCCAGAATGATCCGCTAAGAGGAATGAACAAGTGGGAGAGGGATTATATACGAGGACAGCTGCACCGTGGTTCAAACTGAATGAGGTAGATGATCCATAGGAGTGGGGATGAAATGGAACGACGAAAGAGGAAAATACCCTCCAGATGACGAACTCATCCATCCTGGAAAAATAGATCAACCTACCCACTCGCGGAAACAGGTCAAATATAACGTGTGGAAAAACATGTTCGGTAAACCTATCGCAAGAGATTGTAGGGTTGACATTGACGAGAGAAAACAGCGATATACAAGCCAAGGTTACGACGAGGATGAGTCTGGTGCAAATGCTATAGATGATTATATTCCAACCATGATGAAGATTTTACGTCAAAAATACTACAATCTCCTCGTGAACATACAAAAGCTACAAACTGATTATATTCATAACGAGATTATGAAAACAACGAGGCGTATGCAAACGATATACGACATAGACTACGAGGAAGCACTCAGACAGACGATTAAGATGCGGAAATGCTTATTCGATAAGTTGATTAATGACGGTGAGAGCGAGGACTCCGAATAAAGACCCCAGTAGAAATATTTGTAGATAAACATTGAATGGAAGGCTAGATGTCGAAATGATACCCACAACAAAGGAGATGTATTTCATATAAGCAGTTTTCTCTCTTTATTTGTAAAGCAGTGCTATGAGTGGATGAATAAAGCTATTATTTAGCAATCTTCGTATTGCTTTGCCTCTGTTTCATACTAGTCATATAATTCCTCCTCCTCCTCCTCCTCCTCCTCCTCCACCACCACGGCACACACACACGCACACTTCTCCTCCACACACTCCTCCTCCACCACCAAACATACACACTCCTCCTCCACCTCCTCCACCTCCTCTTCCTCCTCCTCCTCCTCCTCACACTCCTCCCCCTCCTCCTCCACCACACACACACACACACACACACACACACACACACACTCCTCCTCCACTTCCTACTCCTCCATTTTCCATGTATATGGTTTCATGTTCTTTGGATGTATCGTCCTCTTACCAGTCGATGAACATAAAAATATATACAGTCATTTCACTGGTACTCGTTCACTCTCCATTACCGTTGTTTGTCTATAATATATTCACTCGCGTAACGGATAACGTTCAAGACTTTCTCAACGCCCTCCACACAGTTCTTCAAATTTGATCACATAGTCAGGTCCAAAGTCTATCCGTCTTTTGTTGGATGGATTTTGTTGCGCCTATTCTCATCCGTCTTCCAGCGACGAACATGAATTTTACCCGGTCCTCGGTAGAAGCTGTAACTCAAGTACACGTCTTCTGACAACGGTAAAGGTTCGGCATTGTCTACGCGTTTCACTAATCGTCGATCGTAACGATATAGTCCGTTAACTTCATCCAACCCTTTCGCGTTAAACGTACGGTTTTTATATGGGGCAAAGGGTTGGAGTCGGCTACATCTATACTCTCGGCAATATCTATGCAGGCGTGCCCTTTAGAGGCTCCCACATTGACGAACACGTTGTATCCCAAATGGATCCCAGTCATGAAGACGTATCCAACATCAACGATAGAAGTCTTCTTAAGTTCAGGCTGTAGCAGTTGGGCTAATGTAATGTTGCCAGTCTTCTGTAGAGCTTCCACAAACGCATAAAAGGCCTTCGGACCTCGTTTAGGTATCAAGTTCAACAGATGCCGCACTCGATCACTCGTTGTCCTCTCAGCCATAATGTCTCGTACATTTCCATCGTTAATATCGTATTTCGTCTTAGCGAATCGCATATTGCGGACACACTTGTTATCTTTCTGATGAGAATCAAAAGATTTTCGCGAATTGCTTGTCGGTGGACCTCTTCCATGGTGCTATGGGTGATGCGTTCGAATAGTAGCTAGAGTATGATACGTTAAGGTAACTCGTCCTTATAGCCACAAACAGCGCGCGCGTATGTCGCTTATTTCCCGAGAAATGGTCCGAATCACGTGACACCGATTATCGTCCAATTGCGGCGAAAGCTACCGCTGGACGATAAAATTGTATAGGATCTGTATTGTTCAGGAATACGTCGCCGCAAGCCTCGAGTCTTAGTTCCCGAGATATCCCCATCTGTAATTTATAGAAAATTCGACGAAAATCGGCAATGTCCAAAAAAAATCGAATTTTTTTTTACTTCAAAACAAAATTTGGACGCTCTAGGGATATAACTAAGGAATTTACGCATAATACCGCATTCAACAGTATCTACTTAGCTGGTTAATTGGGGCGGACACTCACTCTCAAACCACCGTATTTATATATTAAATAGTATGCCACAATCAACCGACATTCTTCGTTCTATATATATATATATATGAGATGATAATGAATCGTGACGCGAATAGCATTCTATAGAAGTCATATGGGGATAAGTAAACATAGCATAGTTCGACGCCGAATAGCGGCGAAAGTTACCGTCGGGCGATAAAAGTGTATGGGATCTTTATTGTGCATCTATACGAGAGGAGTACGACGCCGCGAGTCTCTATCTGTCTTAGTTCCCGAGATATATTCATGGGTAATTTATAGAAAATTCAACGAAAATCGGCAGTCAAAAATAAATCGACGCTCAAAATTTGGACGCTCTAGGGACATAACTATGGAATTTACGCATTTATGTAGCATGATACCGTATTCAACATTGGAATCAATACGACTTCGGTACTTACGTGGCCAGTTGGAACACTCACTCTCAACTCTCTCGAACCACCATTTTAAGCGAGATCTACGTATTCATTAATAAGGGGATATACATGTGAGCGTATAACATCGTACGTAAAAATACACGTAAAGGTTCTGGAGCAGTCTTACAGTTAATAACGGTATACACAACTCGAAGTACAACGAACCGATACATTATAGACCAGCGGTAAGTCTCACTTATTACACGAAGCCTTCTCCCCTTAATAGCGGGAAAGCTAATAGAGTTAGGAATAAATTACAAGCGTCAGGTCCGTCATTCATAATTCAGCCGTCGTCCATTAGAGAATATCCGCGTCCATCCGCGTGTATGCTTAATACATAATTTACAGATCTCATCTCGAGGAACGCGATGGAACAAACGTTCTCCCAGTCGGTATATTCAGTTGGAAGGGATAGCCCCTCTTTTAAATTTATATAGAGAGGCTATATGTGTATCAGCTGTATTGCGCAAGACTATGTCGGGATTGTGAAACCGTTCATCATTGGCTGTGACGTCATGTGACGTAGCACAGCGCAATACCCGATGTTGCACAATTCGGCGAAATTCAGGTAACCGATTTGATTTTAAGCGAGATGGATATACATCTGAGCGTATAACATCGTACGTAAATGTTCTCGCGCAGTAATACGGTTAATAACTGTATACAGATCCACTTATTACACGAAGTTTTCTTTATTTTTTTTAGTGACGTAATAGGCTTACCCGGTTTCCCTGGCCTCGAACCGGCTAATCATGTTCTACTCCCCACTTATATAAATCACACAGAGCTTGTATATATTTACAGACATTTCAAAATTCCGAGATGAAAACCAGATGGCTCTTTCATCGGCAAACAATGAGCATCCAAGCTAAGGTTTAAGGCATTTGAGTAGATCATTGATAACAGTGTTGGCGATAATACACTGCCCTAAGGAGTTCCCTTCTCAATTAACACAATACGAGAGTAATCTTGACCTATGCGTACACGGATTCGTCTATTTGAAAGGAAACTACGAATCCAGCCCAACATTTTTCCTCCAATCCCAATATTCCACATTTTAATCAGCAAACCTCTCATCCATGCCATCCCACACAGCAAACAATAGCGGACCACTGGTGGCAGTGAAGCGGGCTCTAGTGGCACGGGCGGCATCGGGAGCCGAAAACGGCCCGACGCCGGACCACCGATACATTCGGAGCGTCCATGTCATCTGACGTGTGGATGACGTCGGGGCTACAAACGATCACCGACGACTTGGTGGTACCACGTGACAGTAATGTTCACTCGTTGGTCAAAACAAAAGTGATAATCAAATTATATTATTTTTGACCAGTTTTATCGCATAATTATTCAATTATATCTACAAAATTTATGATGGGCCTACGTATAAAATTAATTTCATTTATTGCGGAAAATTTCGGCCGAGTTTGGGCGCGAAATTCTTGTTCAGTTACTTCCCCTTGCGCGCCACTGTGATCGTCTGCCTGAGAGATGCGTTCAAGCCTGTATGTAAGACCAGCCAGAAATTTTGTGATTTGCTTTTAATTTCTGCCACGGAGATTCACTCTTCAGGTAAACATGTTCCATTAGTTCCATTACATTTTTTTAGCATGTCAGTTTATTGTTACGGTAAGATTCTATAAACAAATCAAGTGTTTTTTTGTTGTTATAGCATGTTTCGTAAATGGATTATGTAGATGCCCTATTTTTCGTTGCTTGTTCAACGAACACATTAATTAGTGCCATTGTCGTAAAGTTAATGTAATTATTTGATCGGTAAAACATCAATACAATTTATTGGTTTGGCAAACGACGGAATTAATTAAGTAATTTAGCTCAGAGAAACGACTGGCACAGGCAAAGGTTATTGTGGCGCCAAAAACGAGATTTACCTCCCTTTAATATTGTAGCCTTCTTATACAGAGTTGTCTCCCTTAATTATATTGAAGAATTGGATGATTTCATTCATATGTGGTGCAATGTCTTTATAGTTCATAAATTTACAGACTAAACAGTTCAAAGATTAAGTATTATAGTTATACGTATTCAGCCTACTTTGAACGAGATATTAAATATTTCTGGAAGGATAATGTAGTGAAACATAAATTTCCTACAGGATCAGCATTTGTATGAATTTCATATTATTGTATTTTGTATACATGTAGATATTGATCTATGAGAAATAAATTACTAGATACAGGCTTACAGATTAAATATTACCCGACCATGGAATGTAATTGTCTTTGAAAATGCCTCAATCATGTCAATTTTACTTGTATTCAGCAATTTACAATGACAAGTATTGCATGATTACACGTTTACAGATTATGTGTAATCAACTCCTTTAATTTCATTGCTCTAATTCATTTTATTTCTGTCTTTTTACAGAACCCTGCTTAATGAATAAAGCTGTTACTGAAATATATTGGTACATGTAGTAGTCAAGATTCTGTCTCATTCAGTTGTGAGTAAAATCTTCCAGGATACAATATAGTACGCTGTAATTGATTCCTTGTTTTAGTCATTAAACAAATTATGTATAAACTGTCCTAGTAGTTATTTTGGTGGTAGTATTATCTCCAATTAGATCAGGGTATTTTTGGGAGGATGTTATAATATTTAATTTGTCTTTGTATTTTTCAGCGATTGAACACAAACTGTTAACTATCCACATCCGAATTAATTCACCACCACGAACATTTGAATAAATTTGTCAGCAAGAATGATATATGTTGATTTCAGACTAGTGCTTTAGGCCTTTTGTGGGGAAATGATGTCAGGCACAGCACCATATGAAAGCGATATTGGGGACTGATGTACTGCCCATAACTGGAAGTGGTCAGGAAAAAGGAGCAAAGGACAAGTTCATGGACTTTGTTGAATAATACTGTGTTCAGTAAGTACGAGAAATAAAATTTGTATAGCTGACATTTGGTTAGAGTGGACTACAAATTCGAACTACATCTCCTTTCCTTATTTGGCCAAGAAGAATGAGTCTGCATTCTATCTAGTGCCTTCTCTAGTGAACACAACACAATTCCTGGTAGAAATTTTGCTAGATTCTTTAGAAATTTACCACATATTATATTCACCATATGAAGATGTACACGTGACCCTTTTTGACCTGATCCAACTTGTTTCCCCTTACAAGTTATGCCACTTGATTGTTGAAACCACCATTTTCATCTGGTATTCGTTTTAGTGAATGCCACTTATCACGTCATATATGACTTTGAAACACCATAAACAGGTTCACCATAAGGATCAAGCTTATGCCCTGAAATCATGGAGCATCATAATATGCTGTATAATTTCCTGAAACATGTTAATCAATTAATCCCATAATACCACTGACACATCACTGATCATCTGACCTGATGATTTTCTCCTAAGCATCCTTTTATTGCGCATTATCTCATAGGCTATTTCCCCCCTTTCTCCTTTTCAGGGATAGCCCTGTTAGTGTCTACTCTGTATGTTTAAGGGCATAATATATTGGGCTCAGTTAAGGTCTTGTTTCTAATGAAACCCATTTTGTGATTAAAGAGAATTTAGGCATTACACGCATTGTTAACTCTGGTTGGGACGGGGCGCAGGCTGTTTTAATTAGTTTGAATGGTTTGCTTTTGCAATTCTCCCTTGAGGTTTAGTTTGATAATATGATTACTAGATATATATTCAACCACTGATGATATTCTCCATATGATCTTACATTCGTATAAAGCTTGACAGTAGAAAAGTCCTTGTTTTCAATCATTAATATCAGGATAATTTTGACCAATGCCTTGTCTGCTTCTATTTTAGAGTGCGGGAGGAAACATCACCTGGAAACCAACGATAAAGAGATTGAAACAGCAGTCGTCGGCCGGAATAATTCATGTGATCGAGATGGCGGGCGAAGTAGCCGAGCTGACAAAGCAGCATCATTCAAAAAGTCTTAGAAAACTTACATTTAAATTTACATTTTGAATAACACCAAAAACATTAATCGTGGACTTTTTTATGCCAAGAATGTTGTTTTGAATATAAAATTCTCGAAGATTTTATTTCATTTTGTGTGTCATGACAATCGACTGAAAGCCTTCTTTGGTGAAAATGTTACTTCTTGAAAAGAAGACTACATCATGTCGTCTTAATTAGTAGCTGCAGCTGATTGTCTAGATGAAAGTACACCGAATCCTCGAATATTTCAATCACATGCAATTTTTGGACAAAATAGGATCATTACACTAAATTTATCACCCTGTGAAATCATAAATGATTACGAAATAATGGATTATTTGTTGATTTTGGACCATTTCGTGAAGTGTTCTAAATAAATATTTATGATCATATTTATTTAGTACACTTCGAAAAATGGTCCAAAATCAACAAATAATCCATTATTTCTTAATCATTTTAATGATTTTAGAGGGTGATTAAATTTACTTTAATGATTTATTTTGTCTAACAATTGGATGTGATTGAAATATTTGAGGATTTCGAGTAATTCGGGGAATGGCTACCACTGCTCACCCGGCTGTTGATCAGTCAGACACACTCTTGCGATGCTAGAACTACTCTAATAATTCAATCACAGGAGAAATCACTTCATATCATTGAATTATTAGAGTATTTACATCATCGGAAGATTGATCAACAGACGTGTGAGCAGTAGCAGCCATTGTCAAGCCAACAATTGGGTCAACAGTGGTAGCCACTGGTGGACCGAAGTAATCGGGCCACCGGTGGGCCGATGAGCAAAACTTTAGTGGTCCTTCGACGGTGGCCAACAATGGGCCATCAATGGAAACCGACCGTCGGCACAGAAGTGGCTGCCACTAGTGGACCGATGTAATCGGGCCACCGGCTGTGCCGATGATCAAAAATCTAGTGGTCCATGGGCGGTGGCCAACAATGGGCCACCAGTACAGCCGATGGTGGTCCACTGGTGGACCGATGGAACATGCTGTGTGGGATATCATAGGCATTTTCTAAATCTAAAAACACACCAAGTAAATACTACCTGTCATCTTCACCAGCCAAGTCCTCTACATCGCAAAGCTCTATGTACAGAGCAACGTGATGTACGTCGGCTTGGCTACAGAAGATGACTCCCTGTCAGACAATGAGTTTCTAATTGCAGTTTCCAGCGTTAAAACTTGGTCAGTAGTGTTTCTTCCCTTTCTGAAACCACTATGAAGGGGGGGGGGGTAAAATGTTGTGTTTATCTAAAAACCATAATAATATACATTAATCTTTTTTTTCATTATTTTGCAAAAACAAGATGAAAGAGACATGGGTCGATAGAATTTTAGGGTCAGATCCATGTTTACCAGGTTTGAGAAAAGAAATAACTCTAGCTTGCGTCCAGGCAGATGGTGAACGCATAAGGGACCATTTACCGGATCGTTTAACAGCTCAGTCACGTTTTTGTTCGACCGTTTTATTCGACCGACCAATGAAACGCATATTATATTCGCGAGACTTGTAGGTTCTATTCGAAATGGTCGTTTTTATGCAAGCACGGTCACATGAAAGATCACATGATCTTGAAGAATGTGTTCTGCGGGAACTAAACTCATATCGTTGACCAAATCCACCATATGGGTGCCAGGTACAACCTGTTTCTGGACCAGAAGTTCAGCTTACTCTTTCCAGGACAAGTTAGGATTATCAGACGCATCATCGGCCGGTCTTGTCCAATCAGACGTCTATCACCGGTAGTAGTAAAATTAATTAAACAGACAAAACCAACTATGGGATATGCAGAAATGGATCAAACAGACCATAATATTGAACGAAGAACATAGATACATCTAGCATATACATGCAGAACTATGAGAGTATGCAGACATGGGTTGAACAGATCGTAATATTGAGTGAAGAATATCAATACACTTGGCATATATAACTATGGCAGAATGCTGGCATGAGTTTAACAGACAATAATACTGAGCAAAGAATATAAATACACTTGGCATATATAACTATGGCGGAATGCAGGCATGAGTTTAACAGACAATAATACTGAGCAAAGAATATAAATACACTTGGCATATATAACTATGTCAGAATGCAGGCATGAGTTTAACAGACAATAATACTGAGCAAAGAATATAAATACACTTGGCATATATAACTATGGCGGAATGCAGCCATGAGTTTAACAGACAATAATACTGAGCAAAGAATGTAAATACACTTGCCATATATAACTATGGCGGAATGCAGGCATGAGTTTAACAGACAATAATACTGAGCAAAGAATATAAATACACTTGGCATATATAACTATGGCGGAATGCAGCCATGAGTTTAACAGACAATAATACTGAGCAAAGAATATAAATACACTTGGCATGCATATATGGAGCTTTGTAGACATGGATTCAGAAGACTAACAATGAGCAAGAAATATAATTAACAGGGCATATAGAGCTGTGGATGTGAGCAGACGGGTCGAACAGACCGTAATCTTGAGCGAAGAACAAATAAAATCGGTCTCTGATACAGGAATATGGCCACAATGACCGATGCATGACTCAAGAAATTGTTCTATGGGCTAACCTCTCTTGAGAGGACAATATAACTTTTTGGTTCCTATGTACTGTTGTATATTTTAGACAAAGGAATCTGCTGAGGAATTGGGGGTAGGGTGGTATAATTTTCTCCGGAAACCATGTCTTTCCCTCTGCCCCTCGGATTGGATAGTGAGAGTCGGAAGTGACTGATAACGTCACTGGCGTGACGGAGATACACTGATATTTTCACAGGAAATTGACTGGTTGATTGCTGACGCTCCGTTGGCTAAATTAACCCCTAGTGAGACGTCATTTACTAGTTCTAGTTGTCTTTGATCAAGGTATACCATCAAATGTGAAATATGTTAAAGAGTTCTCACGCAATTTCAACTGAAAATGGAGGCTATTGTTTTCATGTCATTTTATTTTTTTTATTTTTGAATATTCTCTACACGGTATGAGCAACAGTTATGTAAGTTACATGAGTGAATTCCTCAGGACATACTCTTTCATCAAATATACACATTATTACTGTTATGTTGAATATTTATTGCTACAGAAGACAAATTATCAAGGGGTGTACAAAACTGTCTCAGCGGGGTTACGTATCCTCATTAATAATAATAGATTGGCCAACACAACTACATCGGCGCTGTGTAAGGTTACATTGACGCTCTACAGTACTTTTTTGTGGTCAAGGGTGGTGAAGAAGGGCTGCGGTGCGAAGGCGAACGGATGTGCGTGTTTGGACACGTCGCAACTTAACTCTTGGAAAAGGAAACTTGATGGAAATCAGGAAGTTCAGACGAGCGTTGTGAGATTTCAACATGTCCGCAATGGCAGAAATTCCACAAACACCTCAAAAGCAGCTTATGGACATTGTTGAAAAGTTCAGGGACACAGCAGTAGCATCTTGTGAACTTAGTTAAACATCCGCGCACATCAGGAGTACAGCGGTAATCGAGTCATTCTAAAGAGAACGGTTGTTTGCCAAATTCTGAAAGTTCACTTTTTGAAGACAATGAAAATGAAATTAATTTGGGATCAGTGGAGACATCATTCAAATTGTGGAATAAGTGCAATGAGAGTGCGTAGAAGGAGCCCAAAAATGTGAAAACAGAACTCCAAATTCTGTTCCAAATATCGATATGTCAGTGGCGTTAAACACGGATGAAGGGCATACAAGTCATAAAGTGAATGAAAATCAAATTTTGTACATCCAGAACTCTTAACAACATGTGTAAACAAAGCCAAAGATGAGGACAAAGTCTCTCTCCAAAAAGAAATTTGCATGAAAAATATAAAGATGTGATATTTTGCCTGTGAAAAGCATAACAAGAAGAGTGGATCATATCCCATTTTATCATGATACCAGAAAAGATATAAAACTTTCTGATGATATCAGTTTCCTTTCATCGAAAGCAATTATGTTGTGATTTGAGGAGTACACACCACCATCGGTTACTATCTATGCTCATTGTCGCGCCTGGATACAACAATGGCACCTAGTCGGGGGAAATGATCATAGAGCTGTTACATTTGGTGTTGAGCACTCATTGATTCATAACTTAACTACTTCAGATGAAAAAAATGATACCGCCGGAAATATTTATATCTATTTTTATATCACAGGGAAGTGCGACTTGATTTACACTGCATATGATGCTTTCCACAGACAAAGTATCATACCTCCACATTTGTCATGCACAATTCTTTTTGGAGGCAGATTTTGGACTTGCATTATCTGATTTCCATTCACATTTAGACTAGCGTGTCCTTCGCCCGTGCGTGACACATCTGGCACATCCATATACTTGAATCAGACTTCAATGTTCCATTTTCATATTTCTGTGAGCAGTCTAAACACTCGCATCACATTTTTCAGCAATATGAATAATGTATTCTACACTGACCCCAAACTGATTTCATTTTCGCTGTCTTCAAAATGTGAAATTTCGAATTTGACAAACAGCCTTCACTGGAGAAATATTCATTTCACGCTGTGCTCCTGATGTATGTGGATTTGAACTATGTTCATGAGGAGCCGCCGAGGTGTCTCGGAATTTTTTACAACGCTCGTGAGGTGCTCTTGAGGTGTTGCTGAAATTTCGGTCATCGCGAAGATGTTGAAATCTCACACCCAAACTAACGCCCATTAACGCTCGTCTTAATGCAGTAACGCCGGTCAATTTCCCCTTTCGGTGACCTAGATTAGGACGTTCAAACACGCTTACCTCTCCGCCTCCGCGCATCGGTCCCTTCTTCACATCCATGTAGTGTTGCAGAGTGCTAAGGCAGCGTATATACAGCATAACAGTAGTCTTGTTTTGCATCAATAGAGAGCGCCAAATTTGTCTTTTGTAGGGTAAGTCGAGTGTTATAGAGCGGTAATGCAGTGTTACAAAGCAGCATTGTGATGTTACATAGAGTGAAAATGCAGGATTTTAGAGGTCAATGTAGTTAATACAGAGCGTTTGTGTAATTTACATATAATCAATGTGGTATACAGATCGTGAATATAGTGTTATAGAGCGTCAGTGTAGTTGTTTATTGAACAGGCTATGCGAGCCATCGTGGGGGGTGGGGGGGGGGGTGGGCAGGGAAGGGGTAAAAACAATTTTACCTCAATTATAATTGTACTAAATGATAAATTGGTCCGGGTTATTTTGAATGTATTATGATAATGTTTATTCCAGTTCTAATTGTTTGACTGTATTCCGCACGAGGGCGCTTTGATTGGCAAACAACTATTCTATTCTATTCTATTCTAGTTTATTATATAATTTGGTCTAAGGTGCTCAAGCGATCAACCTGTCCGGAAAGTTCACGGGGGCGAAAGGCTCCTGGTTATGAGAGCTTACCAACTGTCAACGAAGCTGCATGTTCTTTTTTGTGTTGTAATTTGGATAATAACAGTTGAAATGTTTGAAAGTGGAAATCACAGTTAACTGATTCACAAAATGATATAGGTCAAAGAAGTATCTATATCTCGGAAACTAACGTCCCACCTCCAAATGACGCCCTGTGTCCTTCCTAGACTCGTTCACATGGGTGCAACCACTGAATTGCGCCCAAAACAAGAAAAACTTCTTATTCGCCTCAATAACCTGGAGAAGCTTCCTCCCTTGGACACTTGAACTGTGTGCATCTCGCTGGTACTTTCCGATCCCCGTCCTTTCCTCACCAATTTGCCCTTTCTGGCTTGGGGGCTCACAGACTTCCCGATATACCGAGGGGGCAGACTTTCCTTTCCACGGCTGGTGTTCTTAACCCCGATGAGGCCAGACGCGGTGAAGATGGAATAATCGGGGGCGATGTAACCCGATTTTGTAAACCGACGAGACTGGTCGCAAACAGGTGCGAGTAAGGGCGCCACTTTATTATTGAACCGCCTGGGAGCTGAAAAATAGATGTATGGCATATATATAAGGTTTTGTTGCAATAAAGGACTTTTGAGTGAAAGTTTTCTCTGGAAATAAAATATATTCCGGTTGTCCATTTTATAATGTTGAAGGTGACGACGTGGCTTACATGTTGAACGTACAGACAACATTTCCGATGTATAGACACCCTCCTGGCAGAGTTTTGTACCTGTATCGTAGGAATCATATCTTTTTAGCCATGCAAAACACATCACGTTATTTAATTATCATCTGTCCACTGTGGTATGTATGAGTATCCTCAGTAGCGTGCTGTTTTGTGTACTAGTAAATTTACAGCTGACAGTTAAAGCGAATCTCCCTTCAAACCTAATGAAAATATACCTAGGATATATGTACATATCCGGAGTATACCATGTACATTTTTTTATTTCTTTATTCTTTTATGATATGTAAACAATGGCTATGATGACCTTACACTCTCAAAATCGTTAGATGTTTGGTTCTACATGGAACCAAATTAGTTGGGTTCTTTGTAATGTGTTCTTCGTTAAATTTGGTTCTTTGTCTGATACACAGTTGGAATCAAAATATACAACCAAATCTAATGAAGAAAACGCTCGCCTCGTTAGTGGTAGATCCCAGCTTCACAAGACTTAAAAAATAAATGGAACTATCTTCCTCGCTTGGCGCTCAGCAGGAAGAGGAACGAAAAGCCTTTGACAAAGTACCACATCAGAGAATAAACCAGAACATGCAATCCTACTGTATATCCGGTGCAATGGCTGCGTGGACAGTACATTTGTTAAGTGGTCGAAAAGAGAGTTGTTTTAAATGTTGCAGCGCCGCAATGGAAACCAGCGTGCAGTCTTGTTCCACAGGGGTCTGTACTGTGATCGTCGTTGTTCTTAATGTATACATCAACGATATAGATGATAGTGTATCCAGTCAGGTGTTCAAGTTTGCCGATGACGCAAAAGCATTCAGGAAATTAGAGACGATCATCTAGACGATGCATTTGCGTACACTTCGCCATCCATAAGCTGGGCTACCATCGCAGAGGAGAGAAAGTTGCACGAACCGGATAGACTATTTCTCCCTTCTCCACACCACAACGCTGCTGATATGTGGGGTGCATGTAAATACAGGTAAATATATCAAGGACAGGTTGGCCCGGCGTCGGGATAATGTGACTGGTCGTCGTGATATGACCGAACAATTGTTGAAAGCGACGTTATAATCCTACTCACTCAATCTATTGAAGAACACGATACAAAGAACCAAAGTTGGTTCCATGTAGAAAGGGCCAATATTTCTAAGAGTGCAGTTTTGATGTCATACGTGCAGGCTTATATCAGGAAAGAGACAGAGAGAGAGAGAGAGAGAGAGAGAGAGAGAGAGAGAGAGAGAGAGAGAAAATCAAGGTTTAACGTCGCGTTCAGCAATATGGCAATATTTCAGTACATAGCAACTGATATCATCATGCATTATAACGATACTACAGTAACTATCATACCTTGTTTGGGAATCACAACATCTTCATTCAAAGGATAAGCAAGACTAAGGACATTGGCACTAGAGCCTTGACGAGCCGGAAAGATGTCATTTACTTCGCCGATGTTAGCAGGTTCCGGTATGAGGTTCTCCCACTCGGAGCTGTTGTCCGATACTGCAACTCGAAGATTGCGGAAAATTGCCTCGTCCTCTTCGGAAAAATCGTCTTCGTCTTCATTCTTCGATATCAGGGCGGACTGTTTGTTCTTCATCGCAGCTAGTTTGTCATCGCTCATCGGTGGCGACTTGGCATGTCCCACGTTCATACTAGCGGTGTGATTTTTCTCCCTGTTGTTTTCCAGGCGGGTCAACCTTCCAATGCCCGTGTCAGAAACTACCCCCATCTGTGTCACCATTTTCTCAACAGGGTTGCTACCCAACGCGGTGTATGTCTCCGAAGCGGGTTTGTGACCAATCCGTCGGGTGACATCTAGCGGATAGTACCGCGCTCCTCCATGATGAGAGACAGTGGTCACAGAGGGCGTAACTTGCACGACCTTGACATTGGGCATTCCGTTTGTCAGCCCGCGATATAACGACCCGAAGTCAAGGTTTTTGAGTTCGGCCAGGTGCGCCCATGTGATGGCCCATTCCTTCGGATCTATGTCATCCGGACACTCCATGTCCCGGGTTTGGGCTTCAGCCTCAAACCACTGACTGGATGACGCAACTGAAACACAAAAATATGGTAAGCTGTCATATTTTCATTCAGGGATATGGGAATGAATAGATGGACTCTGTCGTCTAGTGTATAGTACTCGACCATGCAGGGAGATGCACTCTTCGCCATCGTTTATGGCAAATAACCTACAGACTGAACTATAGCATACACAATGTCTCAAGAAAATTGTCCAATTACTCTGTCATTTTGATGCAGCACACGTTTATGGAATTTTCCATTTTAATGTACGACCTCATCTGGCGACGACAAAAGAAAAGGGTCTCTAAATCTAAATCTCTAAAGTTATTATAGATAATAGCTGCCAGAGTTTTGTAGATTGGCCAAATAAATAAATTATCCCACGATAAAGATGCAGCCACCATAACAATGTTACTATGCACATTCTTATGCAAAGCAATTGCGCCCGCGATGAAATTCAAATCTGCCACATCTCATATCTCGCAGCCGATTGGCCTAATCAACTAGCTTAGCGCGTTCATTGATTGGGTTGATTTAGAGGAAACCCCTTGATTTATTTATATCCAGAACTCGTATGGGTAACTAACCAAGCCAGTGTATCGACCGTAACAGATCGATTGATACACTGGCTCGCGAGGATGACTCTTCTCTGCATAAGCGATAATTGAGCGACATATCCATTCAAGGGAATTTCGAACTAACCAAGTCAGATAATTACTAAGACTTACTGAGCATGGCTGCTTTGATCCTGTTCCTTCGTCGTTCAATCTTGGCTTGTTCCGTGTCAATGAACTCTTCCTTACCGGGCTTCTGGTCAGTGAGAGCTCTTGTTAGCTTTACAATGGGAAGCTTCTTTTCCTTGGCGATATTCCACTTATTTCCATCAGCAACGGTCTCGTCGTTGTTCCTTTCCATGTTGCCTTCAAATCAGCACTAAAGTAAGTTTACCTGTTTCGCAAGTATATATCCTCTTTGGATACAAGGTTACCTACACAACTCGCTTTGGTCGAGTAGGCTCGCGATTTACACTGTATTCGATATGCACGGCAACGTCAACCTCGCGACAATCGAACGTCACCATCGTTACGTGCGTCACGTGACCCAGTCTCCAACGCCACGTTCACCTTTGACCTCTGCGTTCAGGTCTGTGACTATCCTGTCCCGGGGGGCGCGAAGCAGAATGGAACATAAGGAAGTCATTGACTGCCCCACATAATATATCCGAGATGTTTTCGACGATATTTCGGAGACAATTTATCGGACGACATTGAAACTTCACACAGTAGCAGTAACTAAAAAGTGCTAATTTCATTCCAAAGTATCAAGAAAATCCTTCCAGTAATTCTCGATAAATCGCAAAAACAAGAATTAGATGGGAGATTTGTGGGTTAATTTTTTTACGTCATGACGTCAAGCCTGCATGTTATAATATTGACAGATCAACGGTATAATGGTCCCAAAATAATATAAGAGGTATTAGTGATTTTCGTCAATTCTCAACAGATTTTAATGAAATATGGAGGAAAATTAGTATTTTTTAGTTTATATATTGTGTGAAGTTTCCATGTTGTACGATAAATTGTCTCCGAAATATCGACGAAAACGTCTCGGAAATATTATCTGGGACAGACAGTAGACTGGTAACCATCCACTGTGCATGATGCGCTATCGCTAAGCCTTGTAGATGGGCATCTAGTAAGGAAAAGACGTAATGGCGACCAAATTAGAGCCCATACCTTCAACATGGAGTGACTAAGCCCAACTCACACTACGAACATTTTGTTGTATTGGCTCGATGCGTATAGCGGAAGTGCTACAAAAGAAAGTGAAAACTATCGCTCAAGATATGCGTCTATTTCATCTTGCTTTAGGATTTGATAACGGATGGTGTTATATCGTGATATTTTGTAAATGATTGTTTCTTTTATCGACATTCAGTTTCGACCTTGTCAAGAACAGGCTGTACAGCTTGACGAGAACGTCACAGCAGAATTTTACACGTCAGAATACGACGTTATAATGGAAATGTTAATCCGATTGTTGCATAACGTCACAGATACAAGTCAACAGGTCAAGTCGCCCTTAGAGTGAAGGTCGGCATTACCAGTAGATTGGACCCAGCCCCCGTTTCATAAGGTATTTTACAGGGGAAACAAAAGGAAGTAACTCTGCCTATCAAGAAATGCTCTTTCAAAAATATTTTTTCATTTATTTTTATTATTGACATATCAAACGTATATATTTTCTGAAAGATCATTTTATTATTATTAAATAGTACATATGAAATAGAGACTCATCCAGTCTACATTACTAGCGGCCTGTCGTCAATCGGCCCAACGTTATTAGACGACGGCCACCAGTCTAGGTCTTTGACGACCATCGTCAAATGTGAAGATTCCGAACTTTCGAACAGTGTTATTTAGTCAGTTTGCTTGTGCCTTCTGTACTTTAAAAAGAAGCCTCCCGTTTGTGAAGCTCATGAACTTTCGAACAGTGTTATTTAGTCAGTTTGTTGTCATGTTAATTCGATTGACGCATAAAATATCTTCTATGTCAGACTGACGTGAAATCCTCCAGAATCATAATAAAGAAACATAGAACTGTATGAGGGTTATTTTGGTGTAATGGCCACCATGCTAAAGACCTACACACATCACCAGTATGACGGAGTTCAGGTATTCCAAGTAGACATTCACTCCAGGGTCCACGAGTCGCCCCTATGGATTAGTGTGTAGAGGTGTAGATATCTCAAGGGCGCATCCGAGCTGCGCTTCGTCTACTACTGATGAGCGCTTCAATATGAGACCCTGTACACTATATTTGGACCAATAATACTCACTCCATCGCTCAAACACACCCCTGCGTACTTCTAAAACGCCCACTTGCTATACTACGACCAGACTGCGCATGCGCAGCATGGCGTCACTGCCCATCCGAATCGCCCAAGCGTCTTCTACACACCGAGTGCTTAACTTTAACACCATAAACCCCATATCTGGATGAGAAATAGAAGATTAATCTCTCAAATATGCCCCTGCGCACCTCTAAAATGACCCGTCTACTTACTACTGCCCAACTGCGCATGCATAACATGATGAGACATCCAACAAAAACCATACCAGTCGTCGTATACATGTAGAGAGCTACAAGATGACACCCCACACGACCAATTCGGACCACGGATGGTCAATCTCTACCCCAAACACCTTCCTTCACACCCCCAAACTTTCCAATTTGGATCCTACTGATCCCTCAAGTCGTGGTCTACACACCGAAGGCTTCCATTTGACACCCTGCACACACCGAAGGGGCCCAAACACACCCCTACGAACCCACAACGTAAACTGTCATCACGCTGTCATCACCCTCCGCTTCATCCTCAAAAATAATCACTTTCCCGGCTTTCTACTGCCGAGGATCCACTCACAAACAAGAACCTGATGGGGTTCAATATATGCTCGTGCATGCTGAACTATAACGCTTCAAATCATACTGTATTAACTGGTGAAATAGGTCAAGGTCGGTCAACTTGAATAGGCTTCCAATTAATCACCAGTTGCACATGTACTGTAGTGTAAATTTGAAGTGCTGAGTCATGATCCTTCGAGTTAGGGCGAAGACTACAATTTGACCTTGATAAAACGCGCCAAGGTCAATCAAATTGGAAAGGCAATCAGATTCAAACCATATCTTAAAATAACGCTCCAACCCCCACCCACCCTATCTCTCTGACTTGTCGGTTACAGAGGGGAGGGGTAGATGGGGTTTAAGATCTGGTTTTAATTAGATTGATTGGGATGGCTTCGAGTCAATCACCAGTTGCAAATTGAGTATGAATTTGAAGATCCCAGGTGTAATCCTTCAAAAGTATTACCAATACTCAAAGCTGACCCAGATAAAATAGGTCAAGTTCAGTCAACTCACTAGGCTTCTGACCCATCGCCGGTTGCATATTATGCTATATAAATTTAGAAAGCCGGGCCATAGTCCGTCAAGAGATAATGCGGTAACAAGCAAGATGGACAAACTAGACGAACCAAGAAGAAAATCGCGGCAAAGGGGTGAAAATCGACTCCTTTGCCATCACAGTCCACACCGAGTCTGAAGCGTACAGCATAAACAGCAATTTTCAATGATTTACTGATATGTTCAATCACAGTGACTTTGACCACAAAATGAATAGAGATTCTCTCTGATCCATGGGTAAGGTATATCCAATTTTGGTAGCAAACTATGACATGGATCTGGTGATATCACACGGACAAGCAAAAGTTCAAGTTAACAGACAAACGGAAACTTTATCGACACGTGTATAAAAAGTGCATCTGTCCCAGACATACATTTGCGTAACGCGGGGGGGGGGGGGGGGGGGGTACGAGGGATGCGATCGCAACCCCCTTTTTGCAGGCTCTCAGGACAACAGTATTCCTCTCATGTCCTTGCAATAAATACTTCTAATATTCTACAATAAATTGACGGGTTATCACCAAAAAAGCGTTACGCGCGCAACTATAGGAAGAAGTAAGTCAGAATTGATCGTACCCGATGACTGTCTTAATTTGAATAGAATAGAACCTTTAATTGAACTTTTTTACCCGTTGATGGGTTAATGTGTACAGGAGAAAACAAAACAGAATAAATCACAACATGTTCACCAGATTCAATAAGATACATTGTTCATCAAGTACTTTCTCTTAATTGAGGTGCGATGAATAAAGAGAGATGACCACCATGTCCTCGGCAGAGAGAAGCCATACAAATTTTGCCCTATCTGGCATACTGATAAAGTTGGCACATGTCTGTGATATATTTGTAAATAATAGACATCTAGATATGCTATAACCAGGGCATTTAATCAAAAAGTGGAATTCATCCTCCGTATCAGATTTGCACAATGGACAATGCGATTCTGACCGACATGCCTGACGTCTCTCTCGGGAATTTTTATGAAGCTCCATTCAAGGAAGATCAATCTTCCAAATTTAATATTTCAGGAGGGTGCTCTGTAAACTGCATTAACTAAGGTAGTATTTTAAGCACACTTTACGCAGAGAGTAATAAACACGTTTTCAGAACTTTTAAGAAATTTAAAACTGAACTCGAGACAGCAAGTCCAACAGAGCAATGGTCGGACGGGAATGTATGGTTGGCCAACCCTGTCACAATTCGTCATTTCATACCATGGTATAAAATATTTTTGGAATGCCTGTAAATATTTTCATGGAAGAAAATACCAAGCCTGCCATAATTTGTATTTACAGGATGCCTTTAATTATTTTGTACCATGGTATAAAATCGCCGAGCCTGCCATAATTCGTATTTATAGGATGCCTATAATTATTTTGTACCATGGTGTAAAATCGCCAAGCCTGCCATAATTCGTATTTATAGGATGCGTGTAAAAAATATATACCATGGTACAAATTAATTTATCCGTAAATCGTAAAATACGGCTGCCCGATTCTCTTTATCAATGATATGAGATTTTACAAAGTTGGTGCCGAGCTTTAGGCTCCTTCGATTACTGTTGGAACTTTTGCCTACTCTTATTCTCTTTCGATTTAGCGGAAAATGTACACAGAAGATGGTGAGTAGTATAGAAAGCGTATTTAAAGTAACATTTTGCCGGGGGAGATAACTCTTTGTGGCGCTAGGTGGCGTGGAGGTTGTGGAGGTCACTGGGCGATCAAGGTCACTACAGTTCCGGCAGAATGACCAAAAAGGTACCTCCAAACACAAGAGAGTTCCAATTTTTGCAAGGAATGTAGTCCTCCGCGGCGATGCGGTCTGGTGGTGATGCGGTCTGCTTCCGCGGACAGAAAGCCAGGCCGCTAGTGGTCCCATTGGGTCGAGTGAAGCTCTCCTTCAGGGCTATCCAGTCATGGGTGTTTTCACAGAAATAAATAAATAAACAAATAAACGAGAGATCCTGAAGGATCTTGGCGCCCACCATTGTCCGATAATTGTAAGCTAATAACTAGAGGACCTTTTTGTCCATTGTTACTAAGAACAAACGATTGATTTGTAATTTTGTTTACAGAATGTCGAATCTGAGCGAAAAAGATCGGAAAAGGGACACTGAAAAACACCAAGATATAATCTAAGTTTCAGGAGTTTCAAGATTTCTAGAAACTGTACTTATGTCGGTTGTTATAATGCAAGAAAAATGAGCAAAGTTAGTTTGACAGTGAATGTACATGCACGGAGGACCCTTCGCCTTTGTTTTGTAGTATTTTTTTGTTTTTTTTGCACGTGTCATCATTGGGTACTGGAAGCGAGGACCAATCTCTTTGACACTTTGGCATGAGCTATGAAACATACTTAAGATTTTATAATTAGGAACGAATGCTAATTCTGTTCTGTTTACTGGGCTAGTTTGAGATATCTCTTTTAAGATACCATGCTCGAAAATAGTAAGATGGTACAAGGGATCCGATCCGCGCAGTAATGTTGAAACTTCTAAAGTGCCTGAATCCTGATTATTTCCCTTGGATCGAAACATGCAGTAGTCTACAGTTGTCGAGTTGTGACGTTGAGTCACAAGAGTGACGTCCCTTCATGTAGCCGACCCATCGGCAGACGAAAGGGTGGAGCAGTTCACTTGCTACTGCATGAACTAAAGAAAACTGATTTAAAATTTGAAGAAATACATTTTAATTCCGAATTATTTGAACTCCTTGATATGGAAGGTGAAGGTATGGATATTCTCTATAGTCAATATATAGAATGTGCCCCACCGTTTGATCTGCCGACTCTTGTGATGCAATGTCACAACTCGAGAATACCGTATTAATTTGAAGCGTAACTTGGATTTTCGAATAGGACCAAAAAGGTATCTTGCACTACTAGGCCCCATGTGGGACCTGTGTACCAAATTTCAGAAAGATCCATGAAATATTTCCTGAGAATTCACGATAACAATGTTTCAATGGGAAATTCAAGATGGCCACCTTGTGACCATATTGGATTTTCGATTCGGACCGAAAAAGATATCTTGCACAACTAGGCGACAAGGAGAACCTGTGTACCAAATTTACCAAAGATCCATGCATTAGTTCCTGAGAAATCACAATAACAATGTTTCATGGGGTAATCCAAGATGGCCGCCTGATGGACATATTGAATTTTGAAATCGGACCAGAAAAGGTATCTTGCAAAAGGGGAACCTGTGTACCAAATTTGAGAAAGATCCAGGCAGAACTTCCTGAGAAATCATAACAAAATTTCATGGGAAAGTCTAAGATGGCCGCCTGGTCACCATATTGGATTTTGGATTCGGACCGAAAAAGGCATCTTGCATATCGAGACCCTAGGGGGAACCTGTGTACCAAATTTGAGAAAGATCCATGCAGTAGTTCCTGAGAAACGACGATAACAAAGTTTCATGGGGAAATCCAAGATGGCTGCCTGGTGGCCATATTGGATTTTCGAATCCGACCAGAAAAGGTATCTTGCACAACTAAACTCCAAGGGGAACCTGTGTACCAAATTTGAGAAAGATCTATGCAGTAGTTCCTGAGAAAGCTCGATAACAAGATTTCATGGGGAAGTCCAACATGGCTGCCTGGTGGCCATACTGGATTTTCGAATCGGACCAAAAAAGGTATCTTGCACAACTAGACCCTAAGGGGAACCTGTGTATCAAATTTGAGAAAGATCCATGCAGTAGTTCCTGAGAAATCGCGATAACAAGGTTTCATGGGGAAATCAAAGATGGCTGCGCATGCGCGCCATTACGTAACTTCCAACTGATACCTCAGGTGGCCCTCCGCAGTTTCGTAGTAATGGCCCCTCTCTAATTTCATAATACGATAGACTGCCCTTGTTCTGCTACATCATAATTCTTCTTGTCTTCTTAATAGCTTATATCTATAATGCCATCCTATTCAGCATTATCAACGCTGCAAACGAGTACGTACAAATCGAGTGCTGGCTTCGTCTACACGCTGATCGGGATCATGGAGTAAAGTTTGTCCTGCCTCAGTTATGCCCCTTGGGTGTGCCTAAAAATCGGGACTCATTTACGGGAAGAAAATCTGACAAAAAACGGTTAGGTTAACACCCCCTTTTTTTGCCTTTTTAAGTTGAGACCGGACCAGGGAACGTGAGTAAGAAGTTTAATTGAAATCGCTCTTACAGATTTTTCTGGAAATTGAGCCGAATTTGACCATTTTTCGACATTTTTAAGGGGTTTTCTAGGAAAAATGAAGCAAGCATGGAGGAGAATGTTCGAGTTAAATTTTTCTATAACATAGCAGTGTTATATCTTAAAATAATAGTTTCATCATGCTCTTTCAGAAAATATATACATATAAGTGATTTGGGTTGAAGGTTTTGCGACAACTGGTGGCCGAAAAACGGACCCATAGTCTATTCCATGCCGAATACAAGAATCTCCGGAGTGCACCCTTAAGGCATAATAGTGGAGTCTATGCATTATCTTAATGTAGACTCCGTTACGGAGCGGAGATGTATCATTACGCCAGATTGTTTAATTTTGACTGCCTAGTTATACCTGAAGCGCTATTTTCGGAAGCAGATGGAAAGAAGACCAGGAGTTCGATATAAATAATCCACAGTGTGTCCATTAGTATACAATTGAGGTTACTGCATACTGTATTCCATACAGGAGTTATCTCCCCCTGGACTGAGATTTCGGTGGATATTATGGCAGAACGAGGTCCTATCAGAATGATATAAATTTTCTTTACAAGAGAACCCATTTACAGTCCATAAAGGATGGAATGGATGTATATTATTATGGTTTTACAAATTATTTCTCAAGTTTCTGAAGTATTTCCCATGTTTCTAAGAGAAAATTGAGTGCAAAATTACCAATAATTTGACTTGGTTACATCGCTTATTTGCATTTTCCCGCGTTTCTGCTATCATTGGAAAGCGGAAAAGTAACCACGGCCTTCATATTGCCGAATGGATGACCATTATTAAGAAGAAATAGGTTAATTTTGAGTTTTGTTCTCGAAAATCCTGCTAGAATTGGCAAAATTGATCAAAACAAAGATGGGGTAGGGGGAAAGTTATCGGTCGGATTTCCAAAAATAATATGTATAACTGGCAAGTGTTGTATACCGCCATACTCACAAACACTCTGCGATTACGATACATCCTGCCCCTTAAGGTGGCCCTCCGCAGTTTCGTAGTAATGGCCCCTCTCTAATTTCATAATACGATAGACTGCCCTTGTTCTGCTACATCATAATTCTTCTTGTCTTCTTAATAGCTTATATCTATAATGCCATCCTATTCAGCATTATCAACGCTGCAAACGAGTACGTACAAATCGAGTGCTGGCTTCGTCTACACGCTGATCGGGATCATGGAGTAAAGTTTGTCCTGCCTCAGTTATGCCCCTTGGGTGTGCCTAAAAATCGGGACTCATTTACGGGAAGAAAATCTGACAAAAAACGGTTAGGTTAACACCCCCTTTTTTTTGCCTTTTTAAGTTGAGACCGGACCAGGGAACGTGAGTAAGAAGTTTAATTGAAATCGCTCTTACAGATTTTTCTGGAAATTGAGCCGAATTTGACCATTTTTCGACATTTTTAAGGGGTTTTCTAGGAAAAATGAAGCAAGCATGGAGGAGAATGTTCGAGTTAAATTTTTCTATAACATAGCAGTGTTATATCTTAAAATAATAGTTTCATCATGCTCTTTCAGAAAATATATACATATAAGTGATTTAGGTTGAAGGTTTTGCGACAACTGGTGGCCGAAAAACGGACCCATAGTCTATTCCATGCCGAATACAAGAATCTCCGGAGTGCACCCTCACACGATCCAATCGGACCAATAGTAGTCCATCGCGACCTCAAAATGTCCAATCCGGCGATACTTTCCCAGTGCGCATGCGCATGCTAACTTTTCAGGGAAAGTCAACCCATGGCCCCGAGACCCCTTCCATCGTGTTCTACGGCGCGAGACAAATTTCATAGTAAAATCCACAAGAAAAAAATGACCACCCCAATACTACTTCCCCATACATGCATTCCCCGGAGATTAACATTGGAAGTCACTGGGGTCTTATGTAAGGGCAAATCACTCGTGCTGTGCCCTCACGTGCCAGGAAGTGACCCGGAAGTGACCTTTGACCCGAGAGTGATGTCACCGGAAGTGACGTCATGCCGTCATCAGCCTCAGCCTCAATGCGCGAGAATTTGCCCTTCATATACTACTACAGTCAATGCACTCGATTTAGTGGTTTACATGACTATCTAACATGTCTGGCCAGTATAATGAATATTTAAACCTAAAATACTTCTGGAGAATCCAAAAACGAATATTTTCAAAATATTTTCCATTATATTGTAAATGCTAAATAATTTGTTTACCTAATATTTGTTTAAGTTTTTTTTCTTTCTATTTTTTATTTCAAGTTATGCTTCCCTCTATCTCTTCGACATGGGCGAAGCATTTCCAATCCATTGGAATTGGTAGAGGATTGATGATGTCAACTACTTGGTGAAGAAGTCTCCAAGACTGGAACCTAGAGTGTGCCACATTGACCGTCTTCTTGCCTACAAAGGAAGGAATCCACCAAAGTGGTATTCCAAGAAAGAGGGAAATTAAAATACTTACCTGTACTCACTTGAAACACTGATGTATCTTCAGCAAAACTGGTCTAAATAAATGTCTGAATGGAAAGTCCCAAAATGTCTTTGAGTTCTGCTTGTTTTATCTGATGGTTCGGTCGATGCCGGACTAGGAATCTAGTGAATGGTCAGAATATTATAGCCGTGAGTCTTTTCATAGTCCACATCCTGGTAGATGTTCAAGGATGCAGATGCAGAGTCCATGAGAATGGCTGGTGAACGCGCGCACCAGGGCCTGAGACATACAGCTGGCAATGGGACTGATCACCCCATTAGCCCAACTGTAGTAGCGTTGAGACTGGCTGCAAGAGCAACATGTTCGAGCAACATGTTCGAAAAAAATATATTTTGATATGCCCTTGAGACTCAGACTGGCGAATCTTTAGAATGGTGGCTGAGATGAAGCTCACTGGATTTTCTTTAATTGATAGGGTAATTCGATTCCATAAACATGGGCAATGTCTGAATGACTGTTGTTGTCTTTGCAGAATGGCTGAGAGACGCCCAAACTTCGCCTGCTGGCTTTGTACATCTAGGTACACCAACAAGAGGGACCTACGGAACCACCTGGTTTCCCCGCCTCACAATCTGTTGGCCACCATATGCCCTTTCTGTGACGACGAGCGGACCTACCGGAGAATGCCAGACCTGAAAGCTCACGTCAATAAGAGTCACTCCGAAGAGGTACGTCGCCTGAGTCAGGGGTTCTGGAATGAACGAATAGGATTCTGGCTAACTTTAACCCCAGACGCACACCGGAAACTGGATGGATGCCCCCAATGGAGCGATTCCAATTCGTACAGAGCACGCCAATTAGTTCGAACATGGCTGCAGAAGGGAACATCGTCACGAACAAAGGAGGAATGGGACGAGGGGTGGAAGAGGAACACCGAGTGGGAGAAGCATCGTTCCCCCCTCATGGAAGACGCCATCGTGCTGGACGATCCCCCACCCATTAAAGTGCCCCGGCTGCAGTACAGCCCAACCAACCCTGCCATCTCCTTGGACGTGGTCAACGTACAGATGAAGCCAGGGGAAATCGTTGTTGACCTATCCAGTGGTTCGACAATGTGGTACCAGGCCCAGCTATCCACCTCTGTCTGCTACGATCAACGTGGTATGGCATCGCTGACCAGAAAGTTGGCAGCCATTGACCGAACGAACATCCAGGAGCATCCGAGCGGTGAGGGAGTGTATTCGTGATATTGGTTACGACTTGAGTGGAGTGGATCTGTCAATTTATATACATATTTTTCTGTGATTTAAATGTTACCAACTTACTTGATCATTCGTTCAATGGAGAATAAATGAAATCAACTTTGAGCTGTTGTTGAGTTTCAATTACCCTACCTAGCTTACAAATTGGTGTCAGATTAGTGGGATGCTAAATTCTACTTAGCATCCAGTGATACGAACGACCTTGACCTTAGATTGTTGGAAAATATTGTGCGCCAATTAACAGCATGGCAGACAGCCCTGATAGAGAAGTCGAGATTAGATACAAAGGACGGGAAAATATTGGGCAAGGAGAAGGAGACATCCCCACAGATAACTGTGAGAATGATAGTGATGATGATTTTAGTGATGTGCCTGAGGATCCAATGAGGCAGGCTAAGGGAGATCACCCAGGTGATGAGCATCCAAAGGCACGACAGCCACATCCTGACAGACGAGAATATTCTTCCAGAATGAAAATCAAACCAGAATCCTATGATGGTAAAACAGATTGGGAAGAGTATTACTCTCACTTTCTCGACTGTGCGGAACTGGGGAAGTTGAGTGACGAGGAAAAGGCCTTGACACTTTCAGCTTGTTTGAGGGGGCCTGCCAGGACCTTCTATATAGGTTTGCAGACCGGGGAAAGGCGATCATTTGAGGTATTATCTTGGAAGCTGGAGAGGCGTTTTGGTAGCAGTAGGCATCAAAGCCGATGGCTCTCCAAGCTGGAAGCCAGGCAACGTCAGCCCAATGAATCCATTGCAGAACTGGGAGATGATCTGAGGCAAATGGCCCAGAAGGCCCATCCACAACTACTGCTCGAGGCACAGGAAGCAATTGCTCTCAATCAGCTTTATAAGTGCATCTCTGTTGAGATGAAATGTCGCTGCTTTGATAAGGAATGTATGACTGTGGGTGAAGCTGTTGATGTCATCGAACGGTTCGAGGCCCTTATTGGTGATAAGGACAAAAAGAAGCCTGTGGTGCGAGCAGCTAGACCGATATCAACTGATGATGCTAATGGAGCAACGTTGGGTGAATCACCAGTCTATCAACAGTTGGTGGATCGACTGGAGAGGCTAGAAGGGAACAGGAGGCCCTACCAAGGGAGGCTTAATAAACCGTCTAGGAGGGGTACCTGTTTCATATGTGATCGAGAGGGCCACTTCTTTAAATCATGCCCCATCTACAGGCGATGTAATGATGATCGTCAGAGGGGTGAGTCTGTTCCCAATCAACAGGGAAACGGACGCCCGTCAACTCTTTAGACGGTGGGTTGGCGGAAGGAGACAGGTTTGTTAGTAATCCGTCTGAGTCAAGTCCAGTTTTGTTACAGGGAGAAGAAGCAAAACAAAGGGGTACAATTCGCACTGGTCAAATAGGAACTGAGTCACTTAAATGGGATAATGGATTCTTTGTTTCTGGGGTTATGCATGGATCCCAGAAGCTTATCGAATTCCTAGTGGATACCGGTTCAACTATGACTCTTCTTTCAAAAGAAGCATATGATGAGATAGAACCCAACTTGAGGCCAGAGCTGACACAATGGGATAACAGTATCCTTGGAGTTAATGGTGAAAAATTACTGGTCTATGGGGGTGCTGATTTTGACACTCATTTTGGTGATGGTAACACTTATCTGCAACACATGGTAGTCTGTGATATCACAACACCATGGTATTCCAAGAAAGAGGGAAATTAAAATACTTACCTGTACTCACTTGAAACACTGATGTATCTTCAGCAAAACTGGTCTAAATAAATGTCTGAATGGAAAGTCCCAAAATGTCTTTGAGTTCTGCTTGTTTTATCTGATGGTTCGGTCGATGCCGGACTAGGAATCTAGTGAATGGTCAGAATATTATAGCCGTGAGTCTTTTCATAGTCCACATCCTGGTAGATGTTCAGGGATGCAGATGCAGAGTCCATAAGAATGGCTGGTGAACGCGCGCACCAGGGCCTGAGACATACAGCTGGCAATGGGACTGATCACCCCATTAGCCCAACTGTAGTAGCGTTGAGACTGGCTGCAAGAGCAACATGTTCGATCTACGGATGACCGAAATGGAAATGTACGAAAAAGAAAATGGCTGACAATATAGACACCATTAGCTAAAAATATATTTTGATATGCCCTTGAGACTCAGACTGGCGAATCTTTAGAATGGTGGCTGAGATGAAGCTCACTGGATTTTCTTTAATTGATAGGGTAATTCGATTCCATAAACATGGGCAATGTCTGAATGACTGTTGTTGTCTTTGCAGAATGGCTGAGAGACGCCCAAACTTCGCCTGCTGGCTTTGTACATCTAGGTACACCAACAAGAGGGACCTACGGAACCACCTGGTTTCCCCGCCTCACAATCTGTTGGCCACCATATGCCCTTTCTGTGATGACGAGCGGACCTACCGGAGAATGCCAGACCTGAAAGCTCACGTCAATAAGAGTCACTCCGAAGAGGTACGTCGCCTGAGTCAGGGGTTCTGGAATGAACGAATAGGATTCTGGCTAACTTTAACCCCAGACGCACACCGGAAACTGGATGGATGCCCCCAATGGAGCGATTCCAATTCGTACAGAGCACGCCAATTAGTTCGAACGTGGCTGCAGAAGGGAACATCGTCACGAACAAAGGAGGAATGGGACGAGGGGTGGAAGAGGAACACCGAGTGGGAGAAGCATCGTTCCCCCCTCATGGAAGACGCCATCGTGCTGGACGATCCCCCACCCATTAAAGTGCCCCGGCTGCAGTACAGCCCAACCAACCCTGCCATCTCCTTGGACGTGGTCAACGTACAGATGAAGCCAGGGGAAATCGTTGTTGACCTATCCAGTGGTTCGACAATGTGGTACCAGGCCCAGCTATCCACCTCTGTCTGCTACGATCAACGTGGTATGGCATCGCTGACCAGAAAGTTGGCAGCCATTGACCGAACGAACATCCAGGAGCATCCGAGCGGTGAGGGAGAGGATATCCCCCGCAATAATAGTGGAGCGTGCAGCCGAGTTTGTGAAGTCTTGGGGGTAGATTTCCGGTTTTTAACATCCTTGAGGCGATGGAGACAACTCAGTGGTAGCGGTGCAGCCTGCATACCGAAGGAATCTTCCCCACAGCCGTCAACATCATCCTTGGTGATGATTTACGAGGCAGTGACACCGACTTATGAGGCGGACCTTCCTACACCATCAGACACGGCTGCCATGTCATATGGCGCAACTACCGACATGACTGAGAGTGAAGAACCAAGCCATCAGGAACACTTTCCATCCCCCACTATTCTACCAGTTCCTGCCACCAGTCATCTACCAGCAACGCCTCTGGACCTCTCGGCATCAACCCCAAAACCATCGGTCAGCCCATCAGGCAGTAGTCCCGTCCCAGCAGTGAGATCTGTTATTGCTGTTACCTCGCCGCCTCCGCCTCCACCTCCCCCTCCGCCGAATGCAAACCTGAGGTTGATGGCAAGCTACGCAACTCGTGCGAAGAAGCTATTGCGCTGGGGATGTATGCCCTTGTTACCACCAGCAAGGAGGGAATGGGAGCCAAGCGTTGTGGTTAATGTTACCTTGGGCACACAGTTGAGGCAATGGCCCCCTCCAGCCTGGAAAGATAAAATTCCTGATGAGAAGCTCTTGGCCTGGGAATTCCTTGCTATGTCTGTGGAAGAGTTTCTGACAGGGTCACCCAACCAGCTCCAACGGCCTGAGCTATTGGACAAATACAACATGCTGGGATTACCGGGAACAGACATCGCCCCTACACCGAAAAAGGATCGCGGTAACCCCACCACCATACTCCAGAAGAGCCGCTTGTACATGTACAAGTCAGTTGTACTGATTGCCCTTGGCAGGCTATTGCCCAGTAACAACCAGGAAAGTCTGCTACAGACCCTCGAGGCCGCATCCCAAATGAGAGATAAATCTACTGATTTCCTGGTTGACGTGATGAATAGAAGAAACGTCCGGCTCCGACTGGAACCCTGAAAGGAAGAAAAATCCTGTATTACAATCTGGACTATAAATATGTTCGTAATTTTTGAACTGTAAATTCAGGAGAATTTGATTATTAAGGTGGGGAGCGTGTAATCCAGGTGCCCCTGATTTTTCCTGATTAGTTGTGTTCTAGTGTTTTACAACAAGCTTGCTCATCGTGGAAATATATTTGAGTCTATGCATTAATTTCTGTGACATTCCGTATATGAACTGTTGTACCTACTCAGGAATTTGGTATTGTGCATGCATCACATTGCCAAACTTTGACGACACGAAATGAACACGTTTCTGGGTCAGGTTGTGACAGTCGGTTGACCTGAACTTGTGAGTTTATTCTTGTTTGGACATTAAAATTATAGTTACTTACCAGTGATATGTGTACCCCTGCAGCATTATTTCATCATGCCAGCGTATAAAACATTGTGAACCCGGAGAACTTGACAATTTTGGATTTACTGACAGCCTGTCTCTACCGCTTACAGATCCCACCATCTTCGTCTTTTGGTCATGTGACCAAATGTTACGTTGATATTTTTGGCAATTACTTATTAATTGAAGAACTTCTGGTGTTTGCTGTTAATTACTATTAGGTAATTAATGTTAATTAGATTTTTCAAACTATTGTGATAGCAGTTTGGATGTATTTTTAGTCGCACTCTATTTTCGTGCGTATGTTTCCCGGGTTTGTTCACAGCTTTTCTCCCGAAGATTTAGGTGAGTGACGTCAGTCAGCGGGAAATACAAATACAATCCTGCTTATCTATTGTCTGAACGTGATGATTGACTGCATTAATATTTAGTATAACTATTCTGGCTTTATGGAAAATATGTAAAATAAATCATAAATTTCTGTTTTATAGCTATTTCTTGAGAAATAGATGCCTCCCCCCTTTTGGCCGCTTTACTTGTGGAAAATATTATAGTGCATAGGCGATATAACATGCCAACACCATGCCAGCATTTCACCAGCAGGCTGCCGGTGAAACGTTTTTCGTCAGAATTACTTTATAAAATTATTCTATGTGATTTTATTGACCATTTCTAAATCTTGAACAACTCGGCGTCCGAAATATTATTAAAGTGTTATTAAATTCTGTATAATTACCTTGAAATCACTGATTGTTGTTTTGCAAATAGTTCTGTCGCCAGCAACCTGGCCAGCATGCTGGCGAGGCGGCTGGTAAAACTAAGCATTTTCATTGGTTGGATCGGGTCATGTGACCCCCAATCGGAGGTAATAAATAGAGGCGCAGACTGACAATATGGGAGATAGTGATGTAGCAGGGCTGAGTGCACATCGTAGTTAATTAGATTTTTCAAACTATTGTGATAGCAGTTTGGATGTATTTTTAGTCGCACTCTATTTTCGTGCGTATGTTTCCCGGGTTTGTTCACAGCTTTTCTCCCGAAGATTTAGGTGAGTGACGTCAGTCAGCGGGAAATACAAATACAATCCTGCTTATCTATTGTCTGAACGTGATGATTGATTGCATTAATATTTAGTATAACTATTCTGGCTTTATGGAAAATATGTAAAATAAATCATAAATTTCTGTTTTATAGCTATTTCTTGAGAAATAGATGCCTCCCCCCTTTTGGCCGCTTTACTTGTGGAAAATATTATAGTGCATAGGCGATATAACATGCCAACACCATGCCAGCATTTCACCAGCAGGCTGCCGGTGAAACGTTTTTCGTCAGAATTACTTTATAAAATTATTCTATGTGATTTTATTTACCATTTCTAAACCTATGCACTATAATATTTTCCACAAGTAAAGCGGCCAAAAGGGGGGAGGCATCTATTTCTCAAGAAATAGCTATAAAACAGAAATTTATGATTTATTTTACATATTTTCCATAAAGCCAGAATAGTTATACTAAATATTAATGCAGTCAATCATCACGTTCAGACAATAGATAAGCAGGATTGTATTTGTATTTCCCGCTGACTGACGTCACTCACCTAAATCTTCGGGAGAAAAGCTGTGAACAAACCCGGGAAACATACGCACGAAAATAGAGTGCGACTAAAAATACATCCAAACTGCTATCACAATAGTTTGAAAAATCTAATTAACATTAATTACCTAATAGTAATTAACAGCAAACACCAGAAGTTCTTCAATTAATAAGTAATTGCCAAAAATATCAACGTAACATTTGGTCACATGACCAAAAGACGAAGATGGCGGGATCTGTAAGCGGTAGAGACAGGCTGTCAGTAAATCCAAAATTGTCAAGTTCTCCGGGTTCACAATGTTTTATACGCTGGCATGATGAAATAATGCTGCAGGGGTACACATATCACTGGTAAGTAACTATAATTTTAATGTCCAAACAAGAATAAAGTCACAAGTTCAGGTCAACCGACTGTCACAACCTGACCCAGAAACGTGTTCATTTCGTGTCGTCAAAGTTTGGCAATGTGATGCATGCACAAGGCCAAATTCCTGAGTAGGTACAACAGTTCATATACGGAATGTCACAGAAATTAATGCATAGACTCAAATATATTTCCACGATGAGCAAGCTTGTTGTAAAACACTAGAACACAACTAATCAGGAAAAATCAGGGGCACCTGGATTACACGCTCCCCACCTTAATAATCAAATTCTCCTGAATTTACAGTTCAAAAATTACGAACATATTTATAGTCCAGATTGTAATACAGGATTTTTCTTCCTTTCAGGGTTCCAGTCGGAGCCGGACGTTTCTTCTATTCATCACGTCAACCAGGAAATCAGTAGATTTATCTCTCATTTGGGATGCGGCCTCGAGGGTCTGTAGCAGACTTTCCTGGTTGTTACTGGGCAATAGCCTGCCAAGGGCAATCAGTACAACTGACTTGTACATGTACAAGCGGCTCTTCTGGAGTATGGTGGTGGGGTTACCGCGATCCTTTTTCGGTGTAGGGGCGATGTCTGTTCCCGGTAATCCCAGCATGTTGTATTTGTCCAATAGCTCAGGCCGTTGGAGCTGGTTGGGTGACCCTGTCAGAAACTCTTCCACAGACATAGCAAGGAATTCCCAGGCCAAGACCTTCTCATCAGGAATTTTATCTTTCCAGGCTGGAGGGGGCCATTGCCTCAACTGTGTGCCCAAGGTAACATTAACCACAACGCTTGGCTCCCATTCCCTCCTTGCTGGTGGTAACAAGGGCATACATCCCCAGCGCAATAGCTTCTTCGCACGAGTTGCGTAGCTTGCCATCAACCTCAGGTTTGCATTCGGCGGAGGGGGAGGTGGAGGCGGAGGCGGCGAGGGAACAGCAATAACAGATCTCACTGCTGGGACGGGACTACTGCCTGATGGGCTGACCGATGGTTTTGGGGTTGATGCCGAGAGGTCCAGAGGCGTTGCTGGTAGATGACTGGTGGCAGGAACTGGTAGAATAGTGGGGGATGGAAAGTGTTCCTGATGGCTTGGTTCTTCACTCTCAGTCATGTCGGTAGTTGCGCCATATGACATGGCAGCCGTGTCTGATGGTGTAGGAAGGTCCGCCTCATAAGTCGGTGTCACTGCCTCGTAAATCATCACCAAGGATGATGTTGACGGCTGTGGGGAAGATTCCTTCGGTATGCAGGCTGCACCGCTACCACTGAGTTGTCTCCATCGCCTCAAGGATGTTAAAAACCGGAAATCTACCCCCAAGACTTCACAAACTCGGCTGCACGCTCCACTATTATTGCGGGGGATATCCTCTCCCTCACCGCTCGGATGCTCCTGGATGTTCGTTCGGTCAATGGCTGCCAACTTTCTGGTCAGCGATGCCATACCACGTTGATCGTAGCAGACAGAGGTGGATAGCTGGGCCTGGTACCACATTGTCGAACCACTGGATAGGTCAACAACGATTTCCCCTGGCTTCATCTGTACGTTGACCACGTCCAAGGAGATGGCAGGGTTGGTTGGGCTGTACTGCAGCCGGGGCACTTTAATGGGTGGGGGATCGTCCAGCACGATGGCGTCTTCCATGAGGGGGGAACGATGCTTCTCCCACTCGGTGTTCCTCTTCCACCCCTCGTCCCATTCCTCCTTTGTTCGTGACGATGTTCCCTTCTGCAGCCACGTTCGAACTAATTGGCGTGCTCTGTACGAATTGGAATCGCTCCATTGGGGGCATCCATCCAGTTTCCGGTGTGCGTCTGGGGTTAAAGTTAGCCAGAATCCTATTCGTTCATTCCAGAACCCCTGACTCAGGCGACGTACCTCTTCGGAGTGACTCTTATTGACGTGAGCTTTCAGGTCTGGCATTCTCCGGTAGGTCCGCTCGTCATCACAGAAAGGGCATATGGTGGCCAACAGATTGTGAGGCGGGGAAACCAGGTGGTTCCGTAGGTCCCTCTTGTTGGTGTACCTAGATGTACAAAGCCAGCAGGCGAAGTTTGGGCGTCTCTCAGCCATTCTGCAAAGACAACAACAGTCATTCAGACATTGCCCATGTTTATGGAATCGAATTACCCTATCAATTAAAGAAAATCCAGTGAGCTTCATCTCAGCCACCATTCTAAAGATTCGCCAGTCTGAGTCTCAAGGGCATATCAAAATATATTTTTAGCTAATGGTGTCTATATTGTCAGCCATTTTCTTTTTCGTACATTTCCATTTCGGTCATCCGTAGATCGAACATGTTGCTCTTGCAGCCAGTCTCAACGCTACTACAGTTGGGCTAATGGGGTGATCAGTCCCATTGCCAGCTGTATGTCTCAGGCCCTGGTGCGCGCGTTCACCAGCCATTCTTATGGACTCTGCATCTGCATCCCTGAACATCTACCAGGATGTGGACTATGAAAAGACTCACGGCTATAATATTCTGACCATTCACTAGATTCCTAGTCCGGCATCGACCGAACCATCAGATAAAACAAGCAGAACTCAAAGACATTTTGGGACTTTCCATTCAGACATTTATTTAGACCAGTTTTGCTGAAGATACATCAGTGTTTCAAGTGAGTACAGGTAAGTATTTTAATTTCCCTCTTTCTTGGAATACCACTTTGGTGGATTCCTTCCTTTGTAGGCAAGAAGACGGTCAATGTGGCACACTCTAGGTTCCAGTCTTGGAGACTTCTTCACCAAGTAGTTGACATCATCAATCCTCCGTAGAACAACATAGGGGCCTTTCCACTTGCAGGTAAGTTTGTTACAAACACCCGGTTTTCGAGCTGGTACATACAACCAAACTGGCTGACCAACCTTCAGGGAGCGTTTCTTCGAGTGAGCATCATAGTACTTCTTCCTATATTCAGCTTTGGCCTTCAGAGTTTTACGTGCAACTTCGTGGGCCAACTGTAGGTTGTCTTGAAGATCAAAGAGATACTGATCCACATTTCGAGGTACGTCTTCAGAATCTGGCCTGCCTATGATGGCTTGCACTGGCAAAGTGACCTCCTTACCAAACATCAACATATTTGGCGACTTACCCGTACTGGTATGCTTGGAAGATCGGTATGCTAGAAGTACCTGTGGAAGAAATTCATCCCATCGCCGTTGCTGCTTCTCGCAGTACATGGTAAGCATTGCCGCGACTGTCCTGTTGAACCGTTCAGCATTCCCATTGGCTTGGGGGCGATAACCTGTTGTCCTTGTCTTGTCAATCTGCAGCAGGTTGCAAACCTCCTGGAAGAGTTGCGACTCAAAGTTAGTTCCCAAGTCAGAATGAACCTGTAATGGAACTCCAAAGCGGCAAATATATTCATTCACCATAGCCCTGGCGACAGTCTTGGCCTCTTGGTCTGGGAGAGGAATGGCTTCGACCCACTTCGTGAAACAATCCGTCATCACAAAAATGTACTTATTTCCCCCATTTGTAAGTGGTAGAGGACCAAGTACATCTATGGCCACCCTCTCAAATGGCTCTCCACTGATGTACTGCCCAAGTGGAGCCCGAACAGGTTTTGGCGTTTTCCTGGCTGTACACTTGTCACAGGTGGTACAGTACTTCTCCACATCATCTCTGACACACGGCCAATAGAATGACTGCTTAACTTTCTCCAGCATCTTCTCAGAGCCAAGATGTCCAGAGGTTGGGATGTCATGATGATACTTCAGGATGTCGTTACGTTGGACTGCTGGAACTATGAGTTGGTACGTTATTTTATCTCGGTCACCAACCCATTTCCTGTAGACACACAGTATAATTTAAAATAATCCGGGTGGTGATAAGCCGTCAATTTTCCACTACTAATTGGCTTGACAAGTAGACAAGTATCAGCACCGGCTCACTCCAGAATAACATATACACATGGCGAATATAATCACATCAATGGCTGGTAAGCTGTATTATAATTTCATTTAACCCTACATCAGACGTGGCGTGACCTTAGAATGGTGGGAGATAGCTGTAGTAATTTCCACTGGCGAATGCTGGTTTTTGTTTTATTTCCAAAAATCATATGGAGTATTATAGGAATAGGACTATTTATTAATTGCAGCTATATTAATTTAATATAACTGCAATATCCCTATAATGCTTCCAATGCAATTCGTATACCTCAGTATGCCGAATATGTGGTGCCACTACGATGTGCACTCAGCCCTGCTACATCACTATCTGCCATATTGTCAGTCTGCGCCTCTATTTATTACCTCCGATTGGGGGTCACATGACCCGATCCAACCAATGAAAATGCTTGGTTTACCAGCCGCCTCGCCAGCATGCTGGCCAGGTTGCTGGCGACAGAACTATTTGCAAAACAACAATCCGTGATTTCAAGGTAATTATACAGAATTTAATAACACTTTAATAATATTTCGGACGCCGAGTTGTTCAAGATTTAGAAAAGGTCAATAAAATCACATAGAATAATTTTATAAAGTAATTCTGAAGAAAAACGTTTCACCGGCAGCCTGCTGGTGAAATGCTGGCATGGTGTTGGCATGTTATATCGCCTATGCACTATAATATTTTCCACAAGTAAAGCGGCCAAAAGGGGGGAGGCATCTATTTCTCAAGAAATAGCTATAAAACAGAAATTTATGATTTATTTTACATATTTTCCATAAAGCCAGAATAGTTATACTAAATATTAATGCAGTCAATCATCACGTTCAGACAATAGATAAGCAGGATTGTATTTGTATTTCCCGCTGACTGACGTCACTCACCTAAATCTTCGGGAGAAAAGCTGTGAACAAACCCGGGAAACATACGCACGAAAATAGAGTGCGACTAAAAATACATCCAAACTGCTATCACAATAGTTTGAAAAATCTAATTAACATTAATTACCTAATAGTAATTAACAGCAAACACCAGAAGTTCTTCAATTAATAAGTAATTGCCAAAAATATCAACGTAACATTTGGTCACATGACCAAAAGACGAAGATGGCGGGATCTGTAAGCGGTAGAGACAGGCTGTCAGTAAATCCAAAATTGTCAAGTTCTCCGGGTTCACAATGTTTTATACGCTGGCATGATGAAATAATGCTGCAGGGGTACACATATCACTGGTAAGTAACTATAATTTTAATGTCCAAACAAGAATAAAGTCACAAGTTCAGGTCAACCGACTGTCACAACCTGACCCAGAAACGTGTTCATTTCGTGTCGTCAAAGTTTGGCAATGTGATGCATGCACAATACCAAATTCCTGAGTAGGTACAACAGTTCATATACGGAATGTCACAGAAATTAATGCATAGACTCAAATATATTTCCACGATGAGCAAGCTTGTTGTAAAACACTAGAACACAACTAATCAGGAAAAATCAGGGGCACCTGGATTACACGCTCCCCACCTTAATAATCAAATTCTCCTGAATTTACAGTTCAAAAATTACGAACATATTTATAGTCCAGATTGTAATACAGGATTTTTCTTCCTTTCAGGGTTCCAGTCGGAGCCGGACGTTCCTTCTATTCATCACGTCAACCAGGAAATCAGTAGATTTATCTCTCATTTGGGATGCGGCCTCGAGGGTCTGTAGCAGACTTTCCTGGTTGTTACTGGGCAATAGCCTGCCAAGGGCAATCAGTACAACTGACTTGTACATGTACAAGCGGCTCTTCTGGAGTATGGTGGTGGGGTTACCGCGATCCTTTTTCGGTGTAGGGGCGATGTCTGTTCCCGGTAATCCCAGCATGTTGTATTTGTCCAATAGCTCAGGCCGTTGGAGCTGGTTGGGTGACCCTGTCAGAAACTCTTCCACAGACATAGCAAGGAATTCCCAGGCCAAGAGCTTCTCATCAGGAATTTTATCTTTCCAGGCTGGAGGGGGCCATTGCCTCAACTGTGTGCCCAAGGTAACATTAACCACAACGCTTGGCTCCCATTCCCTCCTTGCTGGTGGTAACAAGGGCATACATCCCCAGCGCAATAGCTTCTTCGCACGAGTTGCGTAGCTTGCCATCAACCTCAGGTTTGCATTCGGCGGAGGGGGAGGTGGAGGCGGAGGCGGCGAGGGAACAGCAATAACAGATCTCACTGCTGGGACGGGACTACTGCCTGATGGGCTGACCGATGGTTTTGGGGTTGATGCCGAGAGGTCCAGAGGCGTTGCTGGTAGATGACTGGTGGCAGGAACTGGTAGAATAGTGGGGGATGGAAAGTGTTCCTGATGGCTTGGTTCTTCACTCTCAGTCATGTCGGTAGTTGCGCCATATGACATGGCAGCCGTGTCTGATGGTGTAGGAAGGTCCGCCTCATAAGTCGGTGTCACTGCCTCGTAAATCATCACCAAGGATGATGTTGACGGCTGTGGGGAAGATTCCTTCGGTATGCAGGCTGCACCGCTACCACTGAGTTGTCTCCATCGCCTCAAGGATGTTAAAAACCGGAAATCTACCCCCAAGACTTCACAAACTCGGCTGCACGCTCCACTATTATTGCGGGGGATATCCTCTCCCTCACCGCTCGGATGCTCCTGGATGTTCGTTCGGTCAATGGCTGCCAACTTTCTGGTCAGCGATGCCATACCACGTTGATCGTAG